>JAJOOE010001634.1:0-10647 GCA_036250405.1 Solanum raphanifolium
AGACTGAAGAAGTATTGGGAAGAAGTGATTAGACAAGACGTGATACATATTCAGCTTACCGAGGACATGACTTTAGATAAGAGGGTGTAGAGGCCACGAATTAGAGTAAAAGAGTAGTAGGTATCAATGCATTGTCTTTTTTTTTAAATTGGTAACTTAATGCATCGTCTTCCTGTCCATTCATATTAGTAGTCATAGTATTACTCTTGTAGTTTCTTGTCCTTCAATTTCTGTTACTATCTGTTGATTCCTTGTACCTCGATTATCATATTGTTTCATTGTAGTTTTGTTTTAGTTATTATCTGATGTTTCTCGTCATTTTGTTACTTCTTTTTCTAGATTGATTTGACTTGTTTTTCCTAGAGCCGAGGGTCTATCGAAAACAACCTCTCTACCTCTGAGATAGGGGTAAGGTTTGTGTACCAAACTCCAATGTGTGAGACTACAATGGGTATATTTTTGTTGTTGACATATACTTGTGTTTCTTTCTCCTAGATAGTTTACTTCTTTGCAGCAAATTAATTGAAATTGAATGGTTTCCAATTTCTGCTAAGTAATTGTTTGATAGCTAGTTGAGGATAGGTTTTAGACTTGTTAAAGAACTTCTATTATTATTGTTATTATTATTATTACAATATATTTAACTTATTTTTCAAATTAATTTTATTTAGTATGATGATAATATGAATTGAGCTTGAATGAAAGTGAGAATTCATAAAGCCGATCTCAACTTGTTTGGGATTGAGATGTGTTGTTAATCATTTGATATATGCGGCAAAATATTCTGTGTGTAACTGAGCACCCAGAATTCCAAGACTCAACCGATCTTCACTTGAGCACACAACTCTAGGGTTTGCCTACACTAGACAATGATATTTAACGAGAGATGCTTCATTATGAAACAAAACATAAGGCAACACAAAGAAGACATTTTTTTTAATGATATTCAAACAGTCGTAAAATGTTATCTCAAAATGTTCTTTAGTCTGAACTCTATAGCCAAACCTAACTCGTGATCAAAAAAATTGTTGAAAGCATACACTAATAAAATGAAATGCCAAATACCTGCTTTTGAAGATTTAACAGGGTTAGTATCTCTTTCCTCAGTTCAAGATGCTCCGCACAGACAAGTTTTGTTGGGACCTTTGGCTTCAAATTAACCTACAGATGGGAAAAGAACATAGCTTCCCAGTCAAATTAGTGGGGAAATATTTATCATTCTATATGGCAGTTAAACCTAGAGGGACAAGAAAGAAAACAAAAATGCTTAGGAACATCAAAATTGGTGGGAGAAAATGTAGAACTTGTGCCACACGTAAAATTGTAATCTGACAGAACAAGTCTGGATAATCAGATAACTGAGATTTCACGATGTAATAGAACTTGATCCACATGTAAAATGGCACCCCAACAACACAAGTCCTGATCATTAGACAGCTGAGATTGCACCTCTGATGATGTGTTAAAATCTGGGCCAGGATAAACGCCACAGTGGTTCCAAAGTATATATACAACAAAACAAATGTATTATAGAGAAGAAACAAACCCCAAGGTCTTGTAAAGTTTGTTCAACCCGTTTGATTGTCCGGAGTCCAGCTGAAGAGCTCGCAGCTTGCACCATTTGCTCCAGTCCATATGTTCTCAAATACACGCGCAGCTGAAAGTTTTCAGTTAGTGAGTAGATTGATATTTGATAATACACGGATATGATTCTAAGTATTTTTGCTTTCTCCAAAAATTAGTTTGAGCTAATAAGGAACTTCTCGGGCCTTCTGAAGATCAGCTTTTTTTTTTTTTTTGATGACAAGGGAAACCCGCAGCCGCTACCCTTTGGGTGCGCACAGGGTAAAACCCCCTCTCCTATGCAATAGCTCGCAAACCACATAGGAGAGGTAACCCGCACTAGGCAACCCCGGTGCAACGAGCTCGACCCAGAAGCAAACCCCTTGCTTCTGAAGATCAGTTTTTTCCCTAAAGGAATAAAAGTTTCTATAACAAATGGATCCAATACTTACTAAATTAGCTCCCTGCAGGTGTCTAAAATCCTAGTCACCTCACATCTTCCCTTTGACATTCTATAGACTGTAAAAAAGATTACATACACTGCAAACTACAACAAAATCCTGACAATGTACACATGACCTATAAAGATCAAGGGAAGTGTGACTGAATCATCCAAGTTGAAGGAACTTCGATGTTTTTTTACTATAAGCAGGAAAGAATGACAGGAAGTGGATAGTAGAAATCTTATTCTCAAACATACCATGCGAAGAGAAGCCAAAGTGGAAGCAGTCTCTGACACTGGAGGTGCCGCAATGCCAGAGGGTAATTGAGCATTTGGGGAGGTTGATATTACATCAATACCAGCCTTTTCAGCACCTTCAGGAGCAGCATCTGACACATCGGGAAGTTCTGTTTCTTCAGCGGCCTGAGAACATGCAATAACCTGGTTAGTGCTGGTTTTCAAAATAATAAACAGGGTGACGGACATCCAATAACTATATCTTCCCTGGAAGAATGTTCCAGGTAAAAGTAGCTCTAGAATTCTTACCTTAGCAGCTTTTCGTGACTCGGATATTCTTTTTGCTTCAGCAAGAACCTAAGACCAAGGTTCGAAGGGCAGGTTACTGATTTAGATAGAACAAAACAAACAAATACATATAATTATGCACATGGGTTAACAAGAGGCTCCATTTAAGAACTACGACATACAGTTAAACATGGGATGATGTCTAAATTTCATCAAGGAGGTCATTCATTTAGAAAGAGAAACTAGGACGATAAGTAACAGTATGCACAAACCTCTGCATCCCTACGCTCCTGATGCTTTGTTTGTGAGAGCACCATCGACAGTGCACGTTTTCGATCAACCTCTTGAGAAGCATTGTAAGGCTCCTACGGTATTGTAAGAAAAAAGTTAGAAATACCACAAGAAACTGAAATTTATAGATCAAAACACCAGTTAGAGGACATAAACTTGGAGAAGGAAGTGGGGTAAGGAGGTGATATTGCTCCAAAGAAGTAAATCAGAAAGAAAAATAGTCCTCAGTTGAGAAAACCACAACTGTTCACTGACCTTAACAAGGGGATGTCCAGCAACATCGGCAGGAGCTGGAGCCCTAGCAATTGTAATAGCACGAGACACTACATACGACAAGGTCCAAAACCATCATGAAAATAAAAAGATATTTGGAGTTACTAATCATATAAAGCGTAAAAGCTAAATTAGTTTAAGCAATTGATAAACAACGAGAATTGTAGAATACCACTGTAATAACGATCCTTCAGTTCCTCAACTGTACGATTTGAAGGGAACCTATCAGCTATGATAACGAATCGGAGATCAAACCTCTTGCACAGGTCAAATAATTGATCCGTCTCTTCCTTCGTCCATGACTAGCATGTGAGAATAAGTGAGTTCAAAAAGATATAAGGAATTGAAGAGACAATAACTTATTCTTTCCAATGACATAAACATCTGTGTTGACAAGGAAAAATGCATGGAGATTACAAGCACAATCCAAGACCAGATCTCAACAAAGATAAAAATGATTATTTGTAAGTTGCTGAAGGATATCAACAAAGATAGAATATCAGTAGCAAGATAATTCATATCACATCAAGCAATTGAAAATATTTCTGCAAAAGCTACAAAATAAATGTCGCAATTGGGTAATTGCATAACATTATATTAACAGTCATTCAATAAATGACTACAGTGAGGGTGCTATTACAAGATTCTGATAGAGTTTTAAGTTCAACTCAAAAAAAGATATAGCTGATGATTCTTGATATTGCCTCTTGCCAAGTAGATAACACATCTAACTTCGGATACTACTTTGATACTTACAGGATTGGACAAGAACTTCTCATACTCCTCATCAGTGTACTCGATCACATCCACCGACTGCAGCCATCAGACAGAGCAGATTTAATACCATATATAGAAGAACCCTCAGTAACAAGAAGAATCCATGATATACCTTATTATACTTGGCAAACGAATAGTCACCTGTAGGCGGAACACCATTAACAACTCTGACCTGGGATTTATCAAAGCCAAATGAGTTTCATGACTGGATGGTTTGTCAGTTACTTTAAGCAGATTCTAGATCAGTAGGGACACATACCCAATGATAAAGCTGTAAGTTATCTTTTCTAGCAGAACTTGTGAATGGAAGCCATTGCCACGTAATCTGAATGGCAAATCAGAAGAATTTATTAGCTTCTCTTAACATCAAGAAGAAGCACCATTACGAAACATCCACTAGCGAAACAAAACTTAGTTAGGGTATTATACAAAGAAGATATGCAGATGACCTACTATTGAAAATAAGTTGTGAGGATTTGCAATTAGCTGAAACTGCAAATCAACTTAGTTCCAAAAGCAATTATAACAAGTTAGAAATTATGCTGGATTGCTTATTGTCATGTCGCTAGTCCATTCTGGAGAGAAGATAGGAAGCTCTTCTACTATGCTATATATGCAGTGGAGAAAGATTCAAGTGACTTTCTATTGAGTAAAATTTCTTTCCATTTTGGTCCAACTTTCTTCTATTCTTCCTTCAACATGGTTTTTATCTAAATATTCTAGAGTTTATAGCTACTTTCATGCTACTCTGAGTTCATACCATAAAGCATTAGCAAGGAATGTCAACAGAGACAAAAGAGAAATCCATGAGACAAAGCTCCATCGATGAAAGCAATCATGTAATGACTCAACCACTCCGAAACAAAAGAAAATGGAGTATCACAGCTACAACGAGTTCTTTTATGACATCAGCTATGAGAATTACTTGGAGATATTGTCAAAGCAAAACCAAATGCTTAAAAAAATGTGGGCAGGGAGAAGCAAAGGTATTGTCAATCCAACAATCATAGATTTTTGGTTACTTTTATGCAAATTCTGATACCTCAATCTCATCTCCACCTAGTATTCACAATCCTCCAATTAAGTCTCAATCCTAACTTAATTAAGGTGAGCAACTCTTGTACTGATCCAGCTCTATTCAGGTTCAGTATTCAGAGCATTCCTGATAAAATCTAACTATTTAACAATGCCGGAGCTACAACTTACAATTCTACCCAACAGCAAAAGAATTAGCTTTGAAAAAAACAAAAAAAGAAACAGAATTAAGCAAAGGAACCTTTTCGGACTCCGAAAGAGCTCGCCTTTTCAGCTGATTGATATCAATAGAAGGCATAAGAGGTGCAATACCACCCGTAAGTGCATAAACCTGGAAACCCCAAAAAAGGAAATCAGCAACTCTCGAGCCGTACAATGCACAGTATGAGGAAAATGAGAGGAATAACAAACTTACTTCTCGCGAAATGCCATCAGGTTTCCTTTGAGACTCTTTCTGAGGCCTCGACTTCTTTTCTTGGGACATTAAAGGTCCATTTTTAGGCAATCCTAAGATGTCCTTCGCATCCATATGGAATTGTTTCTGCAAAATTAGGGTTTTCTGTATGATAAATTAGTACAAAAACTTCAACAGATTAGGGTTTTTGAGTGTGAAGAATTGAAGAACATAGCAGAAAACTAGTTTCCAAGGGAATGGGAATATGAATTCAAGGAAAAAAAGAAGAACAACGATCTGTTCCCCTCTTTGAGCGCGAAATCGAAGAACAGATATGCTTTTCGGAGAGGACCGGGCAAATATCCGGGTCGGTCGACGAACTGCCCCTGGCCCAGTTAATTGGGCCTTTACTTGTTCCAACTATTCACTGTAATGGGCTGGGCCGCATTTTTTCCCCAATCAGGAATGGGCTTGAGCCAACAGCTCGTTTGTTCAAGGGATTGGATTTAAGTTCGTTGGAACATTTCGAGTTTTCGGTTTTGAGTTTTGAGTATTAATAACCTCAATTCACATAATAATGTATAATTTTCTACCATTAATAAGAACAGAGGTCACTCTATCGCTCATGCCATGTATTAAAATTTACTTACTCATGAAATATTTTTCATTTTTATCTAGATTAACAGTCACCGGAAATACATAGTATTAGAGATGACAAGAAATTAGTTAATGTTAAATCAATGAAATCATATAATGTTATGTAGGATAATTGATTATTTTAGGACACTTATAAAAGTTTTTTAGCTTCGTCTTTCTAACGAGATATCCCATTTCTTACACACAAGAGATCCAAAAAGACCATTTCTTCTATTTTATTTTGTAATTGATCAAGAAATCTTAAATTTTCATGTTATTCAAATAGAAGATATGATTGGGTAGGATTATAAGCACTAATCTATTGGACATTTGAAAAATTAGACATTAATATTTGACATATATGATATAAATAGGAATGAATATTACGTATAATTTTTTGTATGTTTTTGGATATCAAAAATACATAGTACTAAAATTGATTTACATAAATTTCAAAATAAAATGTGAAGTTCAATCCATACTTCAGAAATCCAAACCAAATATTTAAAAAGTTTGAATTTCGAGTTGGTCCAAAGTCCAAACAATACCCACTCTTAGTCATATATTTACCCAAAATGTTGGTAATTTTAATTACATGACATAGCAATAATTTGGTAGGTTTTGTAGCATAGATATATTTATTATTCACACGAATACAATTAAATAGAAAATATTATATATATATACGTAAAGACAATATATTTTATTATTATTACGCGCAAGTATGGATGGTTGAGTTTATATAAACTTCTTGTGCTAGTTAAATTTTTTGAAGTCATTGAACCTTGAATATATGATTTTCAAATTGTTTGCTAGGTATTTGAATAACTATTATCATCACCATTACTAGTCAGGAGGAAATTTCACTTTTAAAATGATGCAAAATAAATCAATCACAAATAAAATCAGAAGAAACAAGAATATTTTATTGATAAATTAATATGGATATAAATCTGTTCCTTCCTTTCTCTCATAAAATTTATCTGCTTATTTCTCGAACTAGAATGATTTGAATTTGATCTCTTTATAAATATTTCATGAATTTGTGGAATATTCGAGAATCATCTTATATAATATCTTTTATATAGGCATACATTAGGGTTTACGATTAAAGCAACCTCTGAGAATTCTAACTGAAATCAAATACATCTTGTAGAGTTCTCCATCATAATTATTGTGCAGAGACATCTAAAATAATAAGTCTTGGATAGTTTATATGTGAAAATGTACGTATAGCCAAAATGGAGTACCGCCCCTCAAACCAGGTCAAGCTATACTTCCAACTAGATTTGAACATATCTTGCAGAATCCCACAAATTTTCAATGTCTACACTCACTTAAGAAGATATTTCATTATTATTATTATTATTGGTAATTCTAGGTTTGCAAAATTGTTAGTGTAAGGGTATGAATGATGATTGGCCGGCAAAGAAGTTAGAGGACCAACTTCCTTACCGGCCAAACTAATCATCAACTACCAAATTCTTCTCCTTTTGCCCCTTCTTAATTCCCTTTATTTTATTTAACTAATATTTCTGCAGCTTTTATTCTACAAAATTGCGGACTATGGGGGAGAATAAGAAGAAAAGGCCGGCAAATATGCTTCCATGTTCATTCCTTAAAATAAGGAATCAACACAATAATATCAAATTTTTATTTTTATATGATTTTCTTTTCTTTAAGTTTTTTATTCCATGTTCGATATGAAGATTGATTAATTTGAATTCGTGTCGGATAGGGCTCATTCAGAAATAATAGTTCCTATCAAGCATTTTTCATACATAAAATTTGAAATCAAAACTTATGATTAAGGAGAAGCAATTCCATTCGTGGCACTATGTTATATGGTGGTTGATTTTTATATGATGCTTGTACCGTACTTGTCTAGATGAATTATTCCTTTTTCTCTCTTTTTTTTCTTCTAAATATATATAATTTGCTTTCCCTTTCAAACTCTTTTGTGTGATTTCTTTTGTTCGCTTGTAAGCAAGAGCGGCTCGCACATGTCTTTGTTTCTCGTGATAGCTCATGGATATATAAATTTCAAATCAATAAGTGAAAAATACTATTGCAATTATAATGTCTTTATGGAATATGCACAAACACACTGTCACTATAGATACAAAACATTTGAACAACCATCAAAAGATATGGTGCAACAAATGGAATTGTTTCTTTCTTAATAAGATATTTTGGATTCTTGCTCTGGGTATAAAAAAATTTCTGGAACTGTTTCTTTCTTAATAAGAGGTTTTGAATTCTTGCTCTAGGTATGAAAAAAATTCCTGATAAGAAGCGCTTACCCCAAATGAAATTTTACACGATGTAAACTCAAATCAGTCGAACATACGTACTCTAATGCGAATAGCAAATACCAGACAACGAATGAAAACAAAAAAAAACATGTGAACTATATACAAAAAAAAGAAAGAATATAATTTGTTCTTACTTCGTTTTTCAAGATGTAAGTTTTTGGTTTTCATATTTAGAGGTGGACATGTTTTTATGCATCAATGTAGCATCGGATGAAGTTATTTCTTTGTGAATTAGAAATAAAGTTGAGCTAAAATAGAAAGAGCTTATCCTCGAATGGAGCCTTACGCAATGTAAATCCAAATCAATTGATATAAATATAGATACTAAACACGGAATAAAACTAACATATGGGAAAAAAGTATATAATTTGTTTGGAGTAATGGTCAATGTCATATGCCCCTCTTACTCTTAGTTGATGACAGTAAGTGGACAAGTTTGAGTGGTAGAATCAAAATTGAAATTATTTAATCAGCCAGCAGATTTAGTTTGGAAAAAAAAATGTCTGTGAAACGATAGGTGAAGTCAAAACATAACATGGCGGTTTGTGGTTTGGTCTCTTCTTTGGCCGCAATATTGCGTCCACCTCAACAACTCTTCACATCTTTTCTAGCCAGCGTGCATGCGTATAAAGTACAAACAATATAAATTTCTTGCCCCCCCTTTACTATTTTGCGGATTCATTTAAATTTTATGAGTTTTTTTAATGGGGATGGTCGTGAACTCGTGATACAGGTTAATTAGTATTATTTTTAAGGGAAAATGACTTTTATCAGAAATAATATTCTTTCAATCTTTGAGATAAATGTAAGGTTTATTGCATTCTACCCTCTTCAAATTTTACTTTGTAAATTATATCGAGTATGTTATTGTTGTTGTATAGGTTCAAATATATTACTAATACTTATTATAATTTGAGTGAAATATAAATTTGTACTCCATATAGAGAATATTGAATTGTATGAACTCGGTACCGTAAAGGTGATCCCTCTCCGTCGAACTTGTTAGTTGTTAATCCTCTCTAGACTATATTAAGTGAATTGTTTAAGGATATAACATTTTCTTTAAAAAAATATATTTAAAGATATAAATCAAAAAATAATTTACAACATTATTCTAATTTAAGCCACTCATTTATCATCTTTTAGGTGTGTAAGGTATCTTCACTATGAGTCTATTATTGGTATGTCTCTCTATAAATAGATTAATTTGGTTTATCTATTGTTTCTTTTTTAAACAATGCTAATTAGCATTAAAAGTGATTGTGATGATGAATCATTTGAACCATTTGGCCGTTTTGTCTCAACATTATCAATTATTGTATTCAAAACTCCTACTTTTTTTCATGTTACTTGTTTCTACATTACTTTCAACAGGGCATAATTAAGTTCTCAAGTGATATGTTAAAAATGACCCCTCATGTTTGGTACTTGATTCAAATTACGGCTTTTAAATACTATATCTTATGAACAATCTTGATCTTTTATATTATTGTAAAATCTAACTAACAAAACTTTGATGAAAATGAAATGTGTCACTTGTAGAAAATATAAAATACCAAAACTGCTCAACTTAGTAGAGCCCATATAAATTAGCTGATTAAGAGTAGATGATAAGTACCAAGCACTAAAAAAACACTGTTAGGTGTTGGAATACATTTTGTAAACAAATAATTACGTATTTAGATAGAAATGCTAAAGCAAATAAAGTATTCATGTTAATGCGTTTGAAGAAGAACATTGTTAAGCTTTTTCTATTAAAATGACCAAAATATCCTCAAAGTTACTTCCAAAAACGGTAAATTCAAAAAGTATTTTTACGTAATAAAAACGAATAATGAAAATAGAATAAAAATAATTCAATTTTTTTGGGAAGAATATTTTGAAAATTACAAAAGATATTAGGAAAAAAATTATAAGAGAGGTTTGGTCAAGTGATACTTGATTTATAAATGCTTTTAGTATTCTCTGTGTCATTTTACTTGACCTCTATACATATGTTTCAATTTATTTGTTCTTTACCGTAAATTAAGATAATTTTATTATAACTACATAAAATAGTACTAATAGTCAATTTAGAGTTCCAAAATATTGTTAATAAAGTTTATTCAATAAAATACACCTCTAATTTTATTTTTAAAGAAATGTATCAAGTCCACAAGAGTCAAGTAATATAAAACGAAAGAAATATTTATCAAACACATTAATAACTAAAAAAAAAAGGACTTATAAATTATAAGCACGGTCAAACACACTTTTAAAGAACTGTTTTACATGAAATTAGATATAGAATTTGTTGATACTCCCTAACTAATTCATAGCTAAAACACTTTTAGATAAAAAAAAATTTAAAATAATTCGTAACTAAATAAATTTAATATAAATTTTATATTTTTTTT
>JAJOOE010001636.1:0-27294 GCA_036250405.1 Solanum raphanifolium
AGTTAAGTTAAGATGTGTCGCTGGAATTTCAGTCATTGTTCAGGTGGTTATTGTAACACCCCGTTATTTGAAAGAGCTAAAATTAGAAAGAACCATTTTTGGAAAGATCAAATTTGGAAAGTTTGGCAAGTTTGGCTAAGTATAAGTTTTGGGTCAACTTCAAACGATCATAACTCTCAGAACATGATGATTTCAATATGATCTAAGATATCCAATGAAAGGTCTTTGAATTATCTATCCAACGCCACCGAGTTTGCTAGTTTTCGAATTCATATGAGGGAGATATTCCTGTTTGAAGTCAGGTTGTCTGAATAAGGAAAGTTACCCGGATTTTAAAGGGGTATTTTGATCTTTTCATTACCCAATTAATTAAATCCATTTTTAGTAAATTATTTGGGGTATAAACTGAGTTAGTTCAGTTTGCGCACTCAAATTTCATGCTAGGGTTTTTAGAGAAAGAACCCAAGAGGAGAAAAGTCAAGTGTTCTTTGAGATTTCTTGCGGAATAGAAGTCGTTTCGCTAAGGGTTGATCCCTAAAGAGGTATGTGAGACTTTCATAGCATTGGGTTCGTTCACCCATGCACCAATCATGTTTAGTTCAGTGAATCTCGTTCTAAAAAGTTGAAAGTTGATGATTTTGAATTGTGTTCCTGAATATTGGCTTGCGCTCTTGAGTTAAGTTGGGATTGTTGAGTTTTTAAGGAAATCGTGTTGATTTTAGAGTCGTTTATGAATAGATTATTGTGTATATATATTGGGAATCAGAATCTACAGAGAATTAGAGGAAAATAATCGAATTTTGGTGAATTGGGGTTAGAAAACAAAGAAGGAAAAAGTTGGGCAAATCTGACATCCCAGTCCGCATCGCGAACTTGCCCCACCATTTCATAGATTTTTTCTCTGTGTCGTGGAAAGGTCACGGACCCTTCTTCCTCAAAATTTATTTTGTGACCAAATATTAAAATGCATCTTCGCGTTGCGAACTTGCTTCCAGACAGTGATTTTTGATCGTTTCTCATGTTTAAGTATCTAAAAACACTCTTAAACATCACGAGATCTTTCCTATCACAAATCACAACCTTGAATCTATAAATTTCAAATTCAAGGAAAGGTAAGAGCCAAGTCTAGAGAGTTCTTAGAGTCCTTTCAAAAGTCTTTTGCAAATGCTTTAAACTTGTTCTAAGACTTGAGTTTTGAGTTTAGTAAAGAGTAAAATTTGAAGTTCATTTCTTCATAAGAGTATATGGGGACTATATATTCCCAAAGAGTAAACGTTTTCACATTTAAACAAGAAAGGAAACACCGATTTCTAAAAGAGTCTTTGAGCTAGTTTTCAGTAAAGAGTAAATGCTTTCACAATTAAGCAAGAGAGGAAACAGTAATTTCCTAGAGAGCCTTTGGGCTAGTTTTTTAGTAATTATCTCAAACCCTAGAAAAAGTTATGTTTTTAAACATATGAGCTAGTTATATTTTGTGAGTAGTATTGGTCACCAATATATGGGAGAGTTCAGACAACTCACTGCTTCATAAACCATGTAGCCATCATGGGTAGAAAAGGATCATACTTTTTAGATGATTCTCCAGTGCTTTTTAGCATAGACTTGTGGATCCACTTAGTAGTTATGTTCTATCCCCCTGGCAAGGTATAGGACGACCCTAGCAGCATGAGGCAAAATATTGTATCATCACATAACTCTTAACTGATGATTGTCGGTTAGAGAAATTCCCACAGTTAAATTTTGTATTCTCATATACACAGAGATTATTTGTATTTTTATATACAAACAAAGTTTATATTGTATCTTTGCATACAAACTAAGTTACTATTGTATTTCTCAATACATGATTTCATTAACTTTATCAAGACACTTCATCCAATACTAAGCGTCAACGGTCATTAAATAGTAATATAACCCAACTAGTGAGTTGGGGTCGAGTCCCAAGGGAGTGGTTCGTACTCAAGAATCAATAGAAAAGCATAAATATGCTCAAGTCAATCATAGCTAAAACCATTTACAAAGAAAAACATAATTCAAGTTTGGGGTGGCACGAGTGTCAAATATCAAAGGGGGTTTGTCTTCAATTGTCAACTAAACCAGCAAATAGTATGAAAATGCGAATATGGAGACGGGATTCTTGGGATGTGATTGGATTATGGGCTAAGGTAAACAACCGGGTAATTAAAATTAATAGTAAACAACTACAAATCAGTGAATAAGCAGACTTTAGTGGGGTAAACTTTCTATCGAAAATTTACCCCGAATCAAATTGGTTTCTCTCGAACACCAATAAGCAGCAATGAAGCACAACCTTCGCTTTAGTGCATTCACTCTCTCGAGCTGAATGTGTGGAAAAAGGTTTAGGATTCACTCTCTTGAGATGAACCCATGACAATCCAATACCCACAGACCATCGATTTAGTAATTTTGGTTTTAAAACCTCTCTCTCGAGCAAGCCAAAAACACAAAGTTAAGATTGTATTTGCAACTACAACCAATTAAATTCAACCATAATTACTGAACTAAATCACTTTTAAACAACAAATAAACTATCAATTAATATTACCTAACAGTTAAATCAACCCATAATCACATAATCATACCCCAAGAATTAGGGATTTAGCTAGACATAGTAAAAAGGTAAAAATCGTTACCAAGTTGTGTTTCCATCCACTGGGTAGGATTGATATAGTCTTTACAACACACACAACTTTTCTCTATATTCTCTCTAAATTTTATGGAACCAACGGTAACATTACGACCGCTAACGTTAGAATCTTGGAGCTCCGACCATCGGAGCTCCCCATGGAAACTCATAGAAATACACAGGATGCGATGTGAAACACTCTAGGCTCTCAAACCCACTAGCAAATGAATTTTCCTCCATTGAATAACCTCAAAATTTCCCCAATTCCGAACAGTTAGAGCAGCAAGAGAAGCCCTCCTCTCAATTTTGTAGTAGCTCTGGGAGGCAATGGAGGAAATGGTGCAAGGAGGAAAATTTGTCTCCCTCATCGTGCCTATGACCTGAAAGAAGGAAAACCAGTAGTCTCATTCTCTAAAGAGGAAAATGATATGTTAGCTGAAACTTGCAAGCTCACCCTCGTAGGTAAGTTTACAAAAATTCGCCCCTCGATAGAAAAAATTAGAGACGATTTCAAATCAACTAATTTTCTAAAAGGATCTGTTAAGATAGGAGCCTACAATATGCACCATATATTTCTAGATTTCGATTTAGAGGAAGACCACATAAATGTCTATGGGCGGAACTTCCTTACCCTCTGCAATATGCAGATGAAACTATTGAAATGGAAGTCTGATTTCAGACCTGAGGCTGAGACCACTTTAGCTCCGGTCTGGATTAACCTCCTCGATCTGAGATGGCACTTTTTGAGTGGGATGCACTCTGTAGAATTGTGGCCCCTATTGGAGTTCCAATCATCTCGGACAAAGCAACTCTCTGAAAAACTAGACCAGCGACGACAAAGATTAAAGTCAATATTGACATCACCATGGCTCAAATCTCAGAAATCCAAATTGTGATTTAGAATGAAGAAGGAGAACTAGAGTCTGTCAATCATAGGGTGGAATATGAAAATGTGCCTAAGTACTGCTCTAATTGTAAAGTGCAGGGTCACAGTGATGACAATTGCAAGATTCTTCATCCTGAACTCAAAGGAAGTAGTAACAAGAACAATACCAATGAGATGCAAATGCCACAACAAAAGAACAAAGAAAACCTGAATGGGTATTAGTGATCCCTAATGGAAGGCAGAATGGAAGAGCAACAATCAAAAGGGACAAAATAAGTGAAAGTGAAGAAAAAAACAAAACATCAGAAGATGATGAAGGAAGGGCGACAGTTTCTAAAGGGAAACGTAAAAACAAAAATCAAGGGAGCAATGACTAGGGTATTCTTAAAGGCATAGGAACTGAGAATCAATTTGCCTCTCCAGCAAATAATGTGGCCAACAAGACTAATGACAGCCCAGGAGAAACAACCAATACTATTGGCATCACATTCACAACTCAGGAAAAACAAACTCGGAGAACACGACCTCAAAAAGAGGCAAGAGGCAAGTCACTGCCACACCAAGATGGATACATGAGAGTGAAAATCAGACTGTAGTTAGGAAGGCTAGAATGCTAAAGAAAGCGGCGGAGACCTTTAGCCCCCCTATGAAAGAAGAACAAGAAGTAAGAAAGGAAATAAGGAAGAAGAGGACAAAAATGAGGCGCAACAGATGGATAACAACACAGATGAACCCTCAGCCCACAACAAAAAAGAGGAAAAGAATGACAACATAGTTGATGAAACATTCCACAATAACAAGCTGGTTAATATGAAAATGGAAGAAAACATGGCTCCAATGGATCGGGGGAAAAAAAGGCCCAAGAACCAACAAAGAACGACAACCCAGGAACAGACTCCAAAATGGAAGACGAGTACAACCATTATGAATTAGCCTCAGAGGAGGAGATGGAGGAAGACCATTTCCATGAAATTCCTGATCAAATATCGAGCAGTGAATTTAACAAAATCAATGGAGAAACCCATGGAGTTATTTCTAACTCTAAGAAAACCATTACAAATGAGCAGAATCTTTACTCGGTTCCCATCAAACTAGTCACTGAAGGAACATCCTTAACTGGGATCGTTCTAAGGTGAATAGTAAGAGTTCTTCTCAAAATAATATGCTTAGTTCGAATCCTAATAATTCTTAATGATTAATGTCATTTCATGGAATATTAGGAGTGTAAGGACTCTAAGTGCTTTTGAAAGACTTAAAAATATGAAAAACCAATTTATCACTTCCTTCATTAGCCGTCAAGAGCCTTTTGTGAAAGCTGATATAATAGATTACTATATGAGAATGCTTGGTATGTAGGGGTCCTATGCTAATGTTAATAACAAAATATGGCTTTTTTTGGACAAATGATTTAAATATCACAATCCTTCATGATACGGAACAACATGTTACCTATATGCTAATAATACAATTTCAGGGACTAACTTTCATATATCATTTGTGTATGCAAAATGCAGGACTATATTAAGAAGAGACTTATGGGAGGACTTAGTCTCCATCTCAAACAATATACAAGGCCCGTGGAGCATTGTGGGGGATTTCAATGTCATTACTGAGGTCGAGGAAAAGCTAGGAGGAACCCCTTATCGATTGGAGAAGAGCTTTGAATTCTTAAATTTTATGGAAGACTCAGGTGTCCAAGATGCAGGCTTTGCTGGGAGCATATTCACATGGTGCAATAACAGGG
The DNA here is from genome assembly GCA_036250405.1 of Solanum raphanifolium. Taxonomy (NCBI): domain Eukaryota; kingdom Viridiplantae; phylum Streptophyta; class Magnoliopsida; order Solanales; family Solanaceae; genus Solanum; species Solanum raphanifolium. The sequence goes on from JAJOOE010001636.1 coordinate 5,278, forward strand.
ATGCACCAAACATTATTTGGAAAAGGTTAGACAGGATGTTGTATAACTCCGAATGGTATGATCATTTCTCCAAAACAACAATGTCTCACCTAGCTAGAACATGCTCTGATCATGCACCCTTGGTGATTCAGGTCTTTGGTGAAGAAGAGGAGTTCAAGAGATATTTTAAATTCCTTAATATTTGGATAGAACACCCTCAGTTTGTGGACACAATTTGAGGAATATGTAGCACTGAATGTCATGGAAACCCAATGAGAGTGCTTCAGCAAAAACTAAAAAAAACTGCTTGCTATCTCAGCACTTGGTCCAAGGCTACATATGGAGATATTTATGAAGTTCCTAAGAGATTGGAAAAGGAGATCATGGGATTGGAGCAGATTATGCAGAATGACAACTCTCTAACTACAAGATCTACTCTTAACAAGACAAAAGCTGAGTATGTGTCATACTTAAATATCCAAGAGAACATTCTGAGACAAAAAGCCAAAGTGAGATGGCTGGTAGATGGGGATACAAATTCAACATATTTTCATGAGGTTATCAAGGAGCGGCGTAGGAGGATTGGGATTAATAAGATCATGAATGAGGATCAACAATGGGTGGAAGGCAAAGAAAAACTAGCAGAAGCAAGAGTTAAGCACATTAAAGAAATTTTTAGTCAGGTTCCTGAATATAAGGACTTTCAAGACCTGGAGGGGATCAACATCACTATTACAGAGGATATCAATCAGGAATTGATAATACTTCCAACAGAAGAAGAGATCAGAAGCAACTTGATAACCATGGATCTAGACAGTTCCCCGGGGCCAGATGGATTCACAGCTAAGTTCTTTCAAACCTATTGGGGAGTAGTAGCCCCCGAGGTTACTAAAGCTTTGCACTCCTTGTTTTGTGGTGCTAGCCTCCCTAAGGGGCATACTCATACTAACATAGCCATGATTCCTAAAATTAATCACCCTCAACAATTTTCTGACATGATGCCTATTAGCCTGTGTAATGTCATTAGTAAAAAAATTTCAAAAGTTTTAAATTCCAGAATCAGTAAGGTTCTTCCTCTTTTGATTAGTAATAACCAAAGTGGTTTTTATCAAAGGAAGATATATTACCGAAAACATCCTTCTTGCTCAAGAAATCATTCAAGACATAGGTTCTCTTAATGTGGAAGGCAATGTTGTTCTTAAATTAGACATGACTAAAGCTTATGATAGAGTTTCTTGGCCTTATTTGTGCATTCTCATGAGAAAGATGGGTTTCTGTGAATAATGGATTGACTTGATTTTTAGACATATCTCTAATAACTGGTATTCCCTACTAGTAAATGGTGGTAGATATGATTTCTTTCAATCAAAAGGGGCCTAAGACAAGGAGACCCGATCTCTCCATCCTTGTTTGTTATTAGTGCTGAATTTTTCTCATTCAAGCTTAATAATCTCAATTATAACCTTCAATTCGTTGGCTTTAACATGAATAAAAGGGGCCCAACCATTAATCATTTAGCATTTGCTGATGACATAATTTTATTTTCTAGTGGTTGCAGGAGATCTCTTGAATTGATGATGAAAGTTCTAGGAAACTATGAAAAAGTCTCAGGTCAGGAGGTTAACAAGATGAAATCTAGTGTTTAACTATCTAGCAAAGAGAATCCTCAAACTATGCAAAAGGTGGAAGAGATCACCTGCATGGCTTACAAGAGCCTACCAATCAAGTACTTGGGCTGCCCATTGTATGAAGGAAGGAAGAACAATGCTATTTTTTCTGGAATGATGAGGAAAATTCTTCACAGGATTGGGGGTTGACAAAATAAATTTCTATCAATAGGAGGAAGAACTGTGATGATTAAGCATGTATTGCTCTCACTCCCAGTGTACACCTTAGCAGCAATTCAACCTCCTATTGGTGTTCTAAACCAAATGGAAAAAATGTTTAATAGATTTATTTGGAGTGGTACTATGAGAAAAAGAAAATGCATTGTGCTTCTTGGAACTCTATGTGCTACCCCTATGATGAAGGTGGTACCTCCTTTAGAAGACTTAAAGATATTTGTAAAGCATTCTCTACCAAACAATGGTGGACACTACGGACTACCAACTCTTTTTGGAAGGAGTTTCTAATGGCTAAGTATTGCCAAAGGATTCACCCGGTAATCAATAGGTGGTACTCCGGAAACTCTCACTCTTGGAATGCCATGTGCAAAATTAAAAGTACAATGGATTAGTATATACTTTGGAAAATAGGCAGAGGAGATGTTTCAATGTGGCAAGATAATTGGACAGGGTTTGAAGTATTGTGGCAGTTATTCCCTGATGATAGGAAACCAAGGGAGCAAAAACTTTTAGATATCTACATCAATAGTCAATGGCATTGAGGAGGTTGGGATACTTTCATACCTAATCATGTGATGGAGCATATTCAGAGTATGAATATCAATCTCAACTTGAATGTCGATGACAAACCTTTTTGGAATCCAACTCAAAGTGGCCTATTCATAGTGGCTTCGGCTTGGGAGATTCTGAGACAAAAGAAACATAAGAGTTGGTTTGATGCCAATATATGGCATAAAAAAGTGCCTCTTAAGATGAGTTTCATTCTGTGGAGAATAGTGAGAAACAAAATCCCCACGGATTCAAAACTCGTACAGACAGGAATCGCCATGCCGTCAAGATATTAATAGTGTAAATCACCTTAGGAGGAAGATGTGGACCACTTTAGTGCCTCTGGGGAATTTGCAAAAAAGATTTGGTCAACTCTTTGTGGTCCACTAGGGATCCCGTTCGATATTATCCCAATTAGAATGATAATCAAGTTCTGGTGGACTTCGAAAACTAAGAACCCAGTTCTGGACATGTTAATGAAATGTCTTCATGCTGTCACCTTGTGGGAGGTGTGGAAAGCAAGATGTGGAGCTAAATATGGCAAGGAGATCTACAACACAAGGAAAACCATTAACAATATTTTTATTAGCCTGGCCCTGATTCTCAAAGGAGACTTTGGGAGGATTAAACTTGACCCTACCTGGGATTCAATTTGTCACTTGTGAAGATTAATTCCGATGGAAGCTGTAAGGAGGGCTACTGTGGAGGAGGTGGGGTGATCAGAGATCATTATAGGCATCTCCTTTTTTTTTATTCACTAAACCTTGGTCAGGGCACCAACAACTGGGCATAGGCTAAAGCATTGCTGTTTGGAGTTGAATGGTGCGTGAGGAATGAATATGATTATATTTTAGTGGACAGTGATTCAAAGTTACTGGTGGATTGTGTGAATGACATCAACTTCACACCATGGAGAATTCATGATGAAGTTAAAGAATTGAAAGCCCATATGGAGACTACTGGCTTCATCTTAAGCCATTGCTACAGAGAGGCAAACAAAGTTGTGGACCTTCTAGCGTCTCTTGGCTATGACAATGGTAACAACAAGACCTACGAATCATTTGCAGATTTACCAACTAGAGTAAAAGGTCTAATGAACATGGATAGGTGGGAAATGACTAACTTTAGAACCATGAAGAAGAAGAGGAATGACCTGATTTTGGACCCTCTTTGAGGTTGTTTTGAATACTGCCAGCACATAGTTATTTTTTGATGTTCTCGCACATTTGGTTACAAAAACCAAATTTATATGCCAACTTTTGCATTCTCTTCATCTCAAATAGGATAGTTATTATCCTCATCTATCATAGGGAGTAGTAATTCACTGGTTGTAATGTCCCTCAGGCCAATTGTAACTTTTTGCTAGAAAATGAATAAAATGCAAGGTTATTTTCTAAAAAAAAAAGCAGATATAGTCTTTACAAAGGCCGAGAATGAAGAATCTTCAACACCCACTTCCAATTTCTTTGAAATGGAAATCTTCAAAGCTAATGAAAAATGTCTCCAAACTCAGTTCTAAGCTCTAAACTTCAAAAACTAAATAATAATATGATTCAAAAAAATATAAGATCAGATCATATATATAGCTAACAATTTAAACAAGTATTTATATTTGTGAAAAACTGTGCTGCGAAGGACCAGTCGACGTAGTAAGTCGGGATTGCTGATCCACTCGGCGATCCGCCCTTTGGTCATTTATATCCCCATTTTGCTTTTGCCTTCAGCGTCTTCAATTTCTATAACTTTGGGCGATATGGCACTGCATCGCCGAACCGCTCAGCGATTCGCCGACTACTCATTTCTCTCATCGACTTGATTTTATCCTTTAAGGCTTAGCACTCTAGAACATTAGGTGAGACCATGGCCATTCAGTGACTCGTCTAATAGGTTAGGCGATCATCAGGCCTTCTTTTCTTCATTTTTTCAGCTGCCTTGTTCCTTTTTGCTCAATAGTGTCCATACTTTGTCCCTCACTCCAAATACCTGAAATTCAAGGATTTACATTTGTTATTGGCATAAAATATGCATTTGAGGACACTGAATCTATTTAAATAAAGCCCTAAATGATTCCAAATCGTGGACTCATCAACGCCCCCAACTTAAACTTTTGCTTGTCCTCAAGTAAAACTGAAGTTCAGCAGTTCAAAAGGGATGTCTCAAACAGTGCTACACAAAACTCAATCATAAATGCACACAACAAGACTCAACTTACTCATGCATGGATCAATTGTGCACTCAAAGACTCAAGTTGTGACTCACCATTATCAAAGAATCTCAATCTCACATTAGTTGCTTCAAATGCAAGTTCAAGCTTAACAAAGGTGATCAAATGCCCTCACACAAGGAATGATTCCATATTCACATACAATAGTTCAACAATTTAAAGTTCCGGAATCAAATGCAATGCTCACACTCACAAAGATGAACACAATGTATGATTTCACCCATAGGTTTGCCCGTATGTTCCAACCAACATTTGTTTCAGCTCACTCAAGATCAAAAAGGTCTTTTCAAGGCTTGTAACGTGGCTGAGTGCAAATGTATGGTCATTTAGGCTAAATGGCTATAGTCCTCATAAAATGTGGTGTGAACACCACTTTCTTTCCTTTTCTTCATCGTTCTCATTCAAGCTCAAAAGTTACCCCTTATTAATCTTCCATGGACGGTTGGAAACCCCATTTTCTTTGTATTTTCACAACTTTATTCCACAACTTTTTCTTCTTCATTCTTTTCTTCTTTTTCTCTCTTTTTTTTATATGGAGGGGCTCCATTTTTCTCAAAGCATGGGCAAAAGGGACTTCTTTGCATTTTCTTGATTCACCTTCTCTTTTCACCACACCCCCAACTTAAGCTTTTGGCCTAAGTTGAATATTCAAATAGGCCACAAATCATGAGGATTATGGGTAATGGATCAAGAAAAGGTCACAATGTCATCAAGTTTCTTCCAATAAAAGGTTAAGGCTCAAGGGGTTCACACACTCACAAGGTGGGCCACAAAAAAAGGTATAATGTCACATTGGTTCACACTCTTTAAAGTTGCCTAAGATCATCTCAAGAGATTGCCTCGCTTAGTTAGTCGGACCAATGAGGAAAATTTTAAGTGTCATCACACATGATTCACGATAAGCTCACCACACAAGGCATTGACACCAAAGTCAAACAAGACTCCACACTTTCGCTAGTGTGCAATGTTCATCAGAAGAGACTCAATCCGGTACTTGGCTAGTCACAACGAGATGAAAAGATTTCATATATTGACTATATAACTTCATTTGGCCTCATCGTAGTTGCATATTCATTTTTGTTTGATTATGAGCACTATTCAAGTTATTGGTATTGATCAAAACCGATACTCAAATTTGCAAAAGAACAACCACATTCAACACAAACAAGAGGTGGCACAAATTTTTCGGAAGGGTCCAAAAATCATTTACAATAAAAACAAGGAGCCACAAGCTCAAACATCCACAAAAATAGTGAAACACGCAAATTCAGCTCAAAAGCCAAATATATAAACAAAACATCAATATTCACAAAAGGTCATAAAAGGTGGGACTCACCCCACTACAAATAAAGTCATTTGTCCTCAAATGCAAACAAAAATATCCAAAAGTCAAAATAAAAGTAAGATAGAGAAGGAGGTAAAGAGGGAATCCTGTGTACGCAGTTGCTCCATTTATCTGGACCTCAGTACCTGGTGCATCAGTCTAGACTTGGGTATCAGTGCCCGGAGTCGCCTTAGAAGGAGTAGTAGCTGCACTAGGAGCTGCCAAGGGTATATCTACCAAAGACGCCTGCACAACAACATCTACCATGGCCTCCTCTGTCTTAGTAAGGCCCTCATATGCAGCTTCCTCAGCCTCCTCAAGCATCTCCTCATCGGTCTCTATCTCACAGTTAGAGTCAGTTGTCTCCTCAACTCTAACCTCATCTCCGGTGGTAGCCGGAGGCATAACTTGATCATCTGGGATCTCCATCGTCTTGAAGATCATAGACATGTTGGTGGATTTAAGCTGATCCATATCGCTCCTCAACATAGCAATAACTGCCTTTAAGGTTGTGACCTACTCGGTGGCCCCTTGGCCACGTTCGCACACCGTTATCCTCGCCACAAGGGCATCAATGGCAGCGCTCAATGGTGATACAACATCAGCTAGGGCAGTTCGAATCATGCCTGGAATGGAGGCCTCGAGTCTGGCAGCCCAACGATCAGTAAAATGGGTAAGCTATCCCATCCATAGTAATGAAGCCTGGGTGATCGGAGTCTGGGAGACAGTAACTGCAGCAGGTCTAGGAGGTAGTGCAGCAGCAGAAGAACCTGGAGTGTCAGAAGGAGTAGCAGTAGAGGTACCTAAAGGCGTAGGTGCCGGAGTAGACAAAGATGCCTCTGCAGGTAGGGAGTCTGTATTACAACCGAGGATGAATCCATCGAGGCTGCCTTCTTCTTCTTCTCAGCCTGGTCCTTTATATATTCTGCCTTAATTCTCCAGATATTAGTGAAGGATGTTCACATCCTTCTTTGCATCTCAAGGTACCTGAGCCCATCTGCACAACTCAGTGATCAATATCGGGAAGGGAAGAGAGGTCTGGCATTGCTTGGCATCCTGACCATCTCCTTTGTTATAATCATCCCCAGATTTAGTCTAATCCCATCAATGATGCAGCCTAGACAGGCTGCCTTGGCCAGGAGAAGAATAGACTCATTTTGGGAGGGCTCATGATGCTGATGAAACCAAACCAATACCTCGTTGCTACATTCAAGTCTTTCTTTTCTATTAGAGCCCTTACCTCCAACTATTCGGACTTCCATTAGATATCAAATGAGCTAACCACTTCTTCATGTTGTCCAATGTCTTTGTCCTGATCATATGTAGGCAGTCATCTTCCAGTCTCGTAGCGCACTCTAGGACAACATTAATGGCATGAAAATCGCATTGCACCCTCTTCCCCCGGACAACTACGTAGTCAACCGGTTTAAATATTGCTGCTTGCTTCTTCCTTTATGGTATCAAGGCACTGTATGCATTAAAGATTTCCCTAACCCAACTTGGAATATATGGGCAACGAGGCTTTGTGAAGATCTGGAACTTATGAGACTTCAAAAATCTCATAATCTCGGGGTACCTATCAATCACCCCATCTGTGGATAGACTCCGTTCCTCAATGATCGTCCTCAGCCACTCAGTCTTTAATCTGTTCATCGACTTGGGAGGAGGACCCTGCACAGGAGGGGCTAGAACTATAGCCTGCTCTGGAGCTGGAGGAGGAGTGGTAGCCTGAGGAGTCCGGATCCTAAACAGATCATTCATCCTTTTAGATCGTAGCTCTGCCCTCTGTGCTGCTACAAGCTCATTATCATTAGAAGCTACAGACTGGTGCTCCTGGTGCTCACCCTCACTTTCAGAAGTAGTGAGGTGTGTGGCATAGATGCCGTCACTGTCGGAGCTGACCTCCGGTGACACAAGTGCCTTTTCTTTGCCTTTGCCTTTCCCACCAATTGTGGGAAGCTTTGTGGCCTTGCCCCTGGATGCAACTGCATATTCATTGAGTGCAATCCTCTTTGCTTTCTGTCGGGGTGGCATGTTTCTTCCTGCAACTTTAGATCTAGACATGTCTACAAAACATCGGGAAACAGTTAGAAACAATTAAGTTAAAATTACAAAAACACAGTTGCAGACAGACTCGCTGAACCGGTCGGCGAGTCATCGAATCAGTTTGGCGAGCTAGATCGGGCTCGCCGAAAGGATTGGCTCTAAACGCTTGGCAAGTCGGAAATGGGAAGGGCCCTTCTGTGAATCGCCGACAGGTTTGGGCAAGCAAGGACTAGACCACCAAAAGTTATAGTGGACAAAGAGCTCAAGGGTGCGACAAAAGGCGATCAAAAATACTTTCGGCGAGTCGTTGAATGCCTTCGGCGACCTCAGGCTTCTCGCCGAAAGTTATATAGTCAAACTTCAAGTGTAGCATGAAATTAAAGGTGAGATAGGGAGCTTCGGTGAACCGCCGAGTTGTTGGCGAGCTCGACCCAGCTTGCCAAACGACACAACGTGCCTACTCTCAACCCAACTTCTCGAATTCAACCCCGCAACCCCCAAACACAAAATCAAAGCAGGCACAACTCCAATTAAGACTAGACCCCATAGCACCCATTACCCCGAGATACTCAGACTTCTCCCAGTTTTGCCAAATTTAGCAAAATGATGAGTTTTGCCCTTAAGAATGATGTCACCCGTTCTATCATCAGGCAAATTACATCGTTTGGCACAAATACGGGCCACTCAAACTTTACCCAACTAAACTAAACAACATGCAAGCCTAACTCCACAAAATTTAGTTCATTTTAACGTACAAAAATACAGGATTTCAACAATCAAAATATTATGGGAAAGATTATCAATTCAAAGCAGGCATTTAAACATTCTAACCCTATCAGAGAGGCCCAACACACCTCAACAAGATAATATCATTTGCAAATGAGTACAAAATGCCAAAAGTAAACTCGGGGTTCGGAAAACCAACCTTTAATGTTGATAAAATTAATATTAAAATGCTAGGAGGCAATGTAATCCAACTCCGAGCACCAATCAACAAATAAAATACTCTAAAAATGCCAAAATATATAGACTAAAGTGCGGGTGTGAGTTTGGGAAGTTTAAAAGTGAGGGAAAGTGAAAGAGTTGGAAGTTTAAACCTTTGGCCTTTTAAAAACCGTCAAGTTCTCGCCCATTCGGCGACATTAGTCGTGCTCGCCGAACCACTCGACGGCATGCCGAGTGGTCGCTCACCTCGTCGAGTTTTACATGACCTCCCATTAATCTAGGGGTCCAAACGGCGGACTAGATCGTGATCGTCGACCTGGTCAGCGATTCGCCAATAATTTCTTGGGCTCGCCGAGTTTTATAGACTCCACTTTGAAGTTGTCTTGAGTCTAATGCCGGTCTAGGTCAGGGTCGCCGACTTCTTCGGTGATGCGCCGATTGGACTTTTAGCTCGCCAACTTGCACTTTTCAACCACTTTCAACACCTTGACCTGCACAGTCAACACAACATTATTTCTAAAACAAAAACAAAGCGATAACAATTGGGTTTCCTCCCAAGAAACGCCTTAGTTAATGTCGTGCCACGACGCAAGTGCACTTTTAACCTTCATTCTTGGGGTTGTCCATAGTATCACTAAGCAAACCCTCCGTAGGCTATAAGTAAAAACACGACAACACTTGGTTTATCTGGGAGTCTTGTAGCTGAATAATCATGGAATGGGAGGTCATCATCTGATTAAGCATTAGGACGTTCTCTTTTATCTCATTCCACACTCTATCTTGTTATTTGATTTTGTGAAGAATAAGTGAGAGAGCCTCTTCATTTTGTTCACCCTCCTACTTCTTTATCTTTTGACACTTGTGATGGGAAAGGTACTTGTCCTTCTTTTTGGTCCTTGCCTCCAACTCCATAACTTTCTTGGACAAGACATCCAGCTGCGTCAACAATGCGGCCTATTCTTGGTCTTTCGCTGTTTCATTGTCGATTTTAATCATGCCATCAAGGAGTTGGGCTACTACTTCATAGGGCTGTTGTATCAAACAACCTGCAAAAAGTTTATCAACAACACTTCTATTTTCGTGACCAAGACCATTATAAAAGCATTCTAGTAGCAATTTATCTGGCATTCCATGAGCTGGGCACTGCTGCAGTAATGCCTTATATCTCGGCAACATCTCATGGATAGTCTCACCTCTCAATTGCTTAAACGTTAGGAGATTATCCCTAAGATTCAATAATCTCAAAAGAGGGTGGTTCATTTGGTGACCATTGTCACCATTCACACTCATACTTCATGTGTTAAGACACAAACAAGCAAAACAAAATTAAAAATTAAATCAGTTCACTATAATTAACAAGAATAAAATTCATCTTAACTAAAATTTCTCAAGTAACACCACTCCCCGGCAGCAGCGCCATTTTGATTTCATTAACATTATCACGACACTTCATCCAATACTAAGCGTCAATGATCATTAAATAGGAATATAACCCGACTAGTGAGTTGGGGTCAAGTACCAAGGGAGTGGTTCGTACTCAAGAATCAATAGAAAAGCATAAATATGCTCAAGTCCATCCTAGCTAAAAACATTTACGAAGCAAAACATAATTCAAGTTTGGGGTGACACGAGTGTCAAATATCAAAGGGGGTTTGTTTTCAATTATCAACTAAAACAGCAAAAAGTACGAATATGCAAATATAGAGACGGGATTCGTGGGATGTGATTGGATTATGAGTTAAGGTAAACAATCGGGTAATTGCAATTAATAGTAAGCAACTGTAAATCAATGAATAAGCTAGACTTTAGTGGGAGTAAACTTTCTCTCGAACAATTTACCCCGAATCAAATTGGTTTCTCTCGAACATGAATAAGCAGCAATGAAGCACAACCTTTGCTTTAGTCCATTCACTCTCTCGAGCTGAATGTGTTGAAAAGAGTTTAGGATTCACTCTCTCGAGCTGAACCCATGACAACCCAATACCCACAGACCATCGATTAAGTAATTTTGGTTTTAAAACCTCTCTCTTGAGCAAGCCAAAAACATGAAGTTAAGATTGTATTTGCAACTACAACCCATTAAATTGAACCACAATTACTAAACGAATCACTTTGAAATAACAAATAAACTATCAATTACCAATACTCAACAGTTAAATCAACCCATAATCACATAATCACACCCCAATAATTGGGGGGTTTAGTTAGACATATTAAAAAGGTAAAAATCATTACCATGTTGTGGTTCCATCAACTGGGTAGGATTGATATAGTCTTTACAAATGTCTAGAATGAAGAATCTTCAACACCCACTTCCAATTTCTTAGAAATGGAAATCTTCAAATCTTCAAAGCTAATGAAAAATGTCTCCAAACTCAGTTCTAAGCTCTAAACTATAAAAATTGAATACTAATATGATTCAAATAAATATAAGATCAGATCAAATATATAGCTAAATATTTAAACAAGTATTTATAGTTGTAAAAATTTATGTTGCGAAGGACCAGTCAATGCAATACGTCGGGATCGCTGATCCACTCGGCGATCTGCCCTTTGGTCATTTATATTGCCATTTTGCTTTTCCATAACTTTGGGCGATATGGCACTGTATCGTGGAACCACTCGGAGATTTGCCGACTACTTTTTTCTATCGCCGACTTGATTTTCTACTTTAGGGCTTAGCACTCTGGAACATTAGGTGAGACCATGGCCTTTCGGCGACTCGCCTAATGGGTTAGGCGATCCTCATGCCTTCTTTTCTTCGTTCTTTCAGCTGCCTTGTTCCTTATTGCTCATAGTGTCCATGCTTTGTCCCTCAATTCAAATACCTGAAATTCAAGGATTTACATAAGTTATTGGCACAGAATATACATTTGAGAACACTAAATATATTCAAATAAAGCCCTAAATGAGTCCAAATCGTGGACTCATCAATACACAGAGTTGTTATCCATGTTTTAAAAGATTTTCTTTATATTGCATTCATATTATTGCTTATATTGAAATGAGTTAACTTTGAGTTGAGTTGAGCCCAGTTATGTTCTTTCAGTTCCTTTCAAGCTTATATCTTGCTTTGATTCCCCCTTGTATGCTCGTACTTTCAATGTACTGATGCCAGTTGGCCTGCATCTTTTTATGATGCAGACACAGGTAACCAGGATCAACATCTAGCGCATCGTTGATTCTAGTTGAGCTTCAGAGTTGTTGGTGAGCCTCCTTGCCTCCGGAGGACCCGTTTTTATTGTTTTATAATTTAGTTCATTAGGATGTCGTGGGGCTTGTCCTGACATCCATCACAGTCGTTAGAGGCTTAATAGACAATTAGTTTATGTTAGTGAGAAAACCTTTCACCAACTCATAATTCCTTAATATGTGAGAAAATGCTTTCACAATTTCATTGATGCCCATCATAAAGCAACCTAAATTATAAAACCTTTATTTTTGTAAATCGTGCATAACTTGATAAATTCATAATTCATAGATTCTATCTTCTTCATAAATTCATGTATTTTAGGATTTATAGTCAAAATCATGATCAATGCATGAGTTCATCTGAAAACAATTGAAAAACATGTAATTGAGTCAAAACAATCATAACAAGATCAAGATTGAACAATTAAATCAACACAATTAGAACCCATGAAGAATTGAATGAAAACCTAATCAATTGAATTAAAATTTGGTTTGAGAATTGAGAAACCTTGGGGCTCAATGGGTGAATGGAACCCATTGACGAAACCCTACATACCTTAGGGATCAAATCCTAGAATCAATGGTGAAAAAGAGACTTGACTTGGAAAACCTAGATTCTTCTTCCTTGATCTAGAGAGAAGATTTTATAAGAAAACCTTGGAAAGGATTTCGGGATTTGATTGACTGAAAGAGTTGGGGAAATTTTGTGGGTAGAATGGCAATTATAAGTCTTAGAAATAGGGGTATAACAACATAGTATAGGCCTTTAGTACATAGGAAAAGACCCAAATACCCTTAAGAAATAATTGTCGGATGATTCCCACGAGTTGGACCTATGGTCCGTATAACATTCTTTGGTCTGTACTGGTCAATCATAGAACCAACTTTAGAAACCCAGATTCACCACACTTCCCACGAGACCTTTCTATGAATTCTTTACGGTCTGTAGACCCTATCCGTAGAACCCAACTTTTGGTTCAAATTTCACTAAGTCTGGCACCTTTATACGTAACCCATCTACGACCCGTCAAACTATCTACAAATCGTCAAAACCTTCCGTAGGACTAAGGTCTTAAACTAAATCCCTGAATCCATCCTACGGTTGCCATCTACGACTTGTTAAAACACCAATGATTTGCCCTGTCAGGTTGTAGGTCAAACTTCAAAAACTTAATTTCTCAAAACTCAACTTTGGTTCTACAATTCTATTCCTATGGCCTGTAGGACTTCCTACGGTCTGTAGGTCTGGGCTCTATGATTCTATTCCTATGATTCAAGCATTTATCAAATGACCACTTGCCAAGTATTCACCGTTCAGACTAAATGTGACAGAGTAAGCAACCCCCCTGGATTAAAAAAGAAAGAGAACCTACTCAGTAAAATACAAAAACATTTAACAAGAATGATTCTGTTAACTTATTGTCACATCCCCACCCAAATAAAATGAATAGGCATATAGGTATCGATAGTTCAACCGAGTACAAGTAAACAAACCCCATTATACTCGAAATTATAGTTAAAAAGTGTAATTTTATTAAAAGTGCCTTAATATCTCCTCTGTCCAAGTAGACATAATGCGATCATATCTATTACTTGTCACCGTTCAAGCTATAAAGAAGACTCCCTAGTTCAACATCTCATAGCGTCATGATAGAGTCAAATGAAGAACAACACAAACAAAAGATAAAAAAAACCAATACGCTCAAAGAAATAAAAGGTTAGGTACAATACACTAAATTAGCACACACCAAAAGTTCATTTCCTCAACGGTTAAAGTGAAATTGTATCTCTTTGGACTATTTTTACTCGCAAGGGGATTACGGGTAAAGTCACAAAGGATATTAAGTCTGTCTGAACTTTGAACAGACAGTAAAGTTGCATAAAAGAATGACCAATTGGTAATATGTAATAATCACTTCACATACATCAAAGATATAAAGTAAAAAGTTACACTGATCCAATTTAATGTTCTTCAACCCTCCAATGGCAACCAAATATTTATTAAAGAACAAATGGGACCATACCCTTTGTCCCCAGAATATTTTGACTCAATTCTCACCATCTTTACAAACATAAATCTTGTTATCACTAGAGCCGACCACAAAAGAATTGTTGTTTAGCCAATCAACATCAAGCATACATGAATGACAATAGTGAGAACATGTGCAAAACAAAATAAAATCTATCCTTGCCAATCTATGAGGTGAAATATAAAGAAAAAGTAAGACAAGACCAAATAAGGGAAACAAAACACCTGAATGAAAATTAAATTGTTTCCTCAATTCTCCAGACTTCACATTCCAAACAACGACAGTTCTATCAGCACTAACGCTAAGGATATATTCACCTTTCCTATTCCACTTCAAAGAGAAGATTGTCCCTTTATGTTTGTTAAGAGTTCTAAGCAATAACCATGGATGAAAAGTCAATTATAGGTTTCACTAAGAGAAAACAATCCGATTTTATGACAACACAAGTAAGAAACTATCGCAAGCAGGGTACCCTTGTTGGGCACAAGAGAGATTCATAAATACAAGATCCAATAATAACAAGAAAATCAAATTGGTAAGCCCAAGCAATGCAATTTAATTTCAGAAAGTTCACTAGAAAAGTATACATCAACGAAAGTCAACCCAAAACAATCATTAAAAAACTCACATTCCAATCAAGTGTTGTAACATCGTTGCTTTTCTTAGTTGCTCGACCTTCCAAATTCTTCAGAACCATAGCATTTGGAGGCATCCGTTGGATAGTAGAATTACCTAGACCATCTCCAGTAGTCCAAATTCTGGCAGTAGCGTCTCCCGACTTAAATTTTTATTACACATGGTTAGCTACAAGAGAGATGGTTCCTTTGAAGAGTCTAAAACTACTCTCAACTTAGAAGTATTTGTGAGACCCTGTGGTTCTTTCGCATAGTATGTGTATAATTGCATGAGTGTATGAGGTTTATATGACTTGGTGTATCATTTTAGAAGAATAAGTTTGCATAGGGGTGGTTAAAAATAAGAGAATTAACTAACGTTAAGGGTCAAGGATATCCTTAAACATGTTCGAGTTAAAGAGTGTCTCTTCTTACACCCCGCCCGTTAGGTAGGTTTAAGTTAACCAGTACCTTTAGGGTAAGACAATGAGAGTCTTATATGCTAATAAGGATGTTTTTAAGGTGATATAGTTGGCCAATGATCGTAATTTAAGTTTTGAAGTCAAGCAAGTTGGGAAATAAAAGTTGACAAAGGTTAGAGTAAGTTTCTTTAATAAACCTTCTGAAATTTGGGTTAAATGTCTCAGAAATTTTCTCCCAATATTTAAAGCTTTATAAGAACTCTAATATATGAAATTGAAGGTCTACGAGTCTACTTTCCAACGCATTAAACCATTTGTCCATACGACTTCAGAATTGAGAGATATTCAGATTATAGTGAGACTGCACAAGCAGGCACGTGAAGGTGGGTCCCTCGCCCCTATGTCGGTTTAGCTCTATAAGATTTGGTTTCCCTTCGTTCTAACTCATTTTTTCAACCAAAATAAGAAGAAAACAGTCCTAAATCCTCTCTAAAGGTTCCCCTATCATCCAAGCAATGATTTACAAGAATTCAGCGTGGTTTCACCCTCGGACCGTTCATAGAGATTGTGCTACTTCTTTCCTCCTCGTTGGTTGTGATTTGAACGATTCTTCATGGTGAAGGAGTCTCATTTTTATGTGGTGTTGTTGCTATTTGGAGGTAATAATTCTCATCCTCCATTTTATTGAGTGATTCCAAGTTATAGCTATGCTATATAAGCAAGAACACGAATAGACGGCTGAAAAATCGTATTTTGATAGTTATGTGATGTTGGGCTGTTTTTGAAGTATTTTCTGATGTTGTTGTTGCTGGAGTTTTTGGAAATGATTTGGTCGTATGTGGTTGTTGTTGAAATGAGTTTGAAAGAGAAGAAGAAGTCTAGATGGGTAATTAATTATAAGATAAATAACTGTAACGTTGGTTCTATTATTGCAATGCAATTTTCAAATGACTTCTTCTTGGTTCAACGTCTTGTGTTTGAGGAGACTCTTTGTAATTGAGGAGAAATCCTAAAATAATATAAGCTCCATCAATTTTAAGTTAAGGTTCTGCCATTTTATTCTCATATTGCTTATGAAGATAAAGACGTGATTCCAAACATAATTATTGGACGAACTCACAGGATGGTGATTGGAGGTCGTAAGTTCGAGTTATTATGGTTATATTGAACAATTTTAGGACTGTATTAAACATATTTTTCTGGCTTTAATGGTTTGAAGACTCGTGGTTTGGATTTGGTTGTGGTTATTTTCTGGTTGGAGAGAAGGGGTGTGGCGATATGTCGAATTTTTATTATTGTGCTGGCATACTCTCTTTGGTTGTTGTTGACTATTGTGTAGGCTCTCTTCACAGCCCCTAAAGGCGTTAGGAAGAGATTTAATCAGCCAGCGTAATAACTTCAATCGATAGAAAAATCTATCAAGACCTAAAACAAAGCGCGAGCGCATCCTTCATTTCCAAGCTTTATTTCTATCGTAATTTTTCCATCTGGGCGCCTATTCATTCTTTTTTGGGGTGTATAAAGCCACGGAGCGATTCAGGCCTCCACTTGTTAATAGCTTATGCAAAAATGTATGTTACGTCATAAATTTGGGGTTGTAATTTGGAGAAGAAACGGTAATGAAGCACAGATTTAAAAATGGTCTGGCAAGCTAATTACTCTGCTAGTAAGATCTAAATTGCTACTTTGACCCTGCCGTGTTAATATTCTGCCTGTAATGGTTGTGTGGCATGATTTTATGTAGATTTCATACTATGACATGAATTTCTGTAGATTACATACTGTAAGGAAGGGGTACAATCCATATTGATACAACAAGACTCAAGATTGAGGTATGTTAAGGCTAAGCACTGTACTTCCTTTGAGCACAAATTTTGGAATCGTAAATCGTCAAATATTGGTTTACTACTCTATTACAAGAAAGACCTTTTGTGAAAGGCATTGATATTGCAGCTAGTGTATTTTTGTGACTCCATTATGTTGTTATTCCACTCGTTCGGTTAGATAGGGTATTTGGCGTCTTTATGTCATTTTGTTGATTCTCTTGACTATAGGTCCATGTGTACGAATTCTTATTCTTCTTTAGGTGTAGTAACTTAAAAAGATTAGGGATGAACAATATGAATATGGAATCATTCCTCCTTCCTCGCTAATTTATATTTTTGAAAACTTTAAAATAAAACGTCGATCTCAAAACCTTTTAAATGTAAACCGTAAGTTTAAACTACTAAAGTACTGGTTTTTCTGAAATACTTTCTTTTACAAACTAATAAGGAAACATATATAGATACTAAGTGAAGAACTTTAAGCTCTTTATGAACATC
Source organism: Solanum raphanifolium (assembly GCA_036250405.1). Classification (NCBI taxonomy): domain Eukaryota; kingdom Viridiplantae; phylum Streptophyta; class Magnoliopsida; order Solanales; family Solanaceae; genus Solanum; species Solanum raphanifolium. Next base: position 22,771 of record JAJOOE010001636.1, read on the forward strand.
CTCAAGATTAAGTTGCCTTGCTAAATCCAAGTCAAGTGTTCCAGTTTAATCTACAAGTATATAAATTTCATGAGATATTTACATGTGATACGACAGTGATTAAAAGATTATGAGGACAAGAGTACTAATGAGCCAAGATTGGCAACATGATTCATGTAACAAATGCATTACGAATACATGACATTACATGCAATGCATTCTACTTCCGAGCTATAATCGGAAGGTATGGGGCCTATTGCCTATATTTATACGTATGAGACACAGATGGCCACAAGTTAGCAAATATGATCCCGATTTGCTACCGGAAGGCACCACCATTGCTAGCACTTGATTGGGTATGACATGCATTTGCATATATATATATATGTATTAACGACATATGATTATGCAAGCATACCATGCATACTTAATTTATATAAGGTTTGATGTCAACCATGGTGGCTACCAGAGTTTCTGTTTCAGGTGGTATCTTTATTTCCCTTTTTACAGTAACTATTTATCATTTTATTTTCTACCTTACATACCAGTACATTTTTATTCGTATTGACGTCCCGTTGCCTGGGGACACATTTTTGTTTCGTGCGTGCAGGTCCAGGTAGGGAATATGATTGACCCCTCTGCTAGGATTCGGGGTTCAACTTAGAGTTGGTAAGCTCCACTTCTTCCTGGAGCTCTCATAGGATGTTACTTTTATTGTACAGTTTGGATATAATTGGGAACTTGTCCCGACCAGTGCTTATGTCACTCATAGAGGCTATTGTGGACACAGTATTCTGGGTTTCTTTTTGCATCTTCCAGTTTCCAGCCACATAGGCTTGGAATGTAGAGATATGTATGTATGTGTATATATCTTCATTGTAGCCTTGTCAGCTAGCTAGTACCTTATTATGTTTGGCTTGTCTACCTTCGTCTACATGACTTACCGATATTCAGGTTATGACCTTAAGGGTCCAGTCATAGTATTTTAGATGTTATGCTGCTCGACCTTCTAGGCCCTTAGTTGAGTCAGTTGGTATGTTTATGTGGCTAACTCGATTGCATAAGGTGTCGAGTGCCAGTCACGCCTTCTCTAGTTTAGGGCGTGACAAACTTGGTATCAGAGCAGGTCATGTTCCAGGGAGTCCACAAGCCGCGTCTTGTAGATTCTTGTTTATGGGTGTGTTTCGTACCACACTTATAATCAAGAGGCTATAGGGCATTTAGGATTGGTTACATTTATTTCAATTTATAGATCGTGCTATAGAGCTGAGTTATAAATACGTATGAAATCTGAATCATGTTTTGTGTTTCACATACGCTCAAGAGGATTTATCGACGTTCTACGGTAGAGATTATTTGTCATAAAAAATTTGTAGACGTCATAGGGCTAGAGATGCTCGACTTTGTTATTGATATGGCCATGGATTGGTGGAAACCTTATTATGTCAATGTCAACTACCAAGAGAAGACTGTTAGATTTCAGTTCCCAGGGGAAGTAGTATGAGAATGGAAGGCTTATGGTGCAATGCCAAAATGCCAGTTTATTTGCAATCTTTAGGCAAGGAAATGTTTGCCAATGGCTGTACTTATCATATTTTCCCAGCGAGTTTAAGATATTGATGTTGAGACCTCGACTCTTCAGTTATTTAGTGGGCAATGAGTTTCTAGGTGAGCTTCTTGCTATTCCCTGGAACAGGTGACAAATTTTTCTACTGGTACATTACGAGATGCTCTGCCAATATCAATTCCCCCATTTAGAATTGCACCGGCAAAATTGAAGGATATATTAGATAAGAGCTTTAACAGGACTAGTGCATCACCAAGTGGTGCACCAATGTTATTTGTTCGAAAGAAAGACGGTTCATTTTAGAAGTGTATAGACTACAAAAAAAACTGAATAAGGTGTCTATAAAGAACAAATATCCACTACAAAGGATTGATGGGCTTTTTCGACCAACTATATGATGTCGGATGCTTCCCAAAGATTGATTTACATTTACGGTACCACTAGGTACTTGTTCGAGAGAGTAATGTTTCAAAGACAACTTTTAGGATTAGATATGGCCAATTTGAGTTTGTTGTAATGTTTTTCAGATTGGCGAATGACCCAACCATATTTATGAACTTGATGAATAGTATATCCATGTCATTCTATACTTGTTCGTGATTGTATTAGTTAATGATATTCTGCTACATTCTCATTCAGAGGCAAATCATAGAGATTATCACTAAGTAGTGCTTCAGTTACCCCAAGGGGCCATATCATATTAGATGCTGGTATGAAGACTGAGGTCGTGATGACTTGGCCTAGACCTATGAACCTGGTGGAAGTTCGAATCTTTCTGAGGGTTAGTGGAGTATTATATAAGTTTTGTGGAAGGATTTTTTTCCCACTTTGAGCACCCCTAACAAAGTTGACTTTAAAAGAAGTTAAGTTTCAGTGGACAATAGCCTATGAGGGGAGGTTCCAAGAGATGAGATATAAAATGACTTCAACACTAGTTCCGACCCTAGAAGACGGTCAAGAGGGCAATGTAATGTATTATTATGCTTCAATAATTAGGCTCTGAAACATTAAAGAAAGGTAATTGTTTATGCTTCATGATAGTTAATGAAGAATGAAAAGAACTACGCGACCTACGATTTAGAGTTGACTGCAATTATTCATTCCTTGAGGATTTTGAGGCATTACTTGAATCTCTTTAATGTTGATATTTATACAGATCCTAAGAGCCCCCAATATATTTTTAGACTAAAAAAGGTAATTCTATAATAGCGCAGATGGAATGAATTACTGAAAGTTATTGATGTGGATATCTTATATCGTCCAAGGAAAGTAAAATATAGTAGCGGATGCCCTCAGTCTGATTCTATGGGTAGTTTATCACCTTTGGGAACTGAGAACCAAGAGATGGCCTAAGAGCTCCATCAGCTAGCTGGTTTGGGGTTAGATTATAAAACTCCAATGATACTAGAGTCACAGTTCAGGACAGGGTAATATCATCTTTATTGCTGGAGGTGAAGGCTTGAAAAAGTGAAGATCCTAGCTTTAGATCAGCTCAGAGGCAAGGCTTAGCAGCAAAACAAAATTTACCTTCGATAGAGCAGGAGAGACAGTCTTCAGATTCATAGATCAGTTATATGTTCTGAATGCCACATAGCTTTTATTGGAAAATATGGGACATGCGAACCATTCTCACTTCTCTGTTCATATAGGAACCCTGAAAATGTGTCATGGTAGTAAGGAGATATGTTGTCAATAGGGAGAGGTAGAGCATCAAAAGCTTAGTTTGCTAACTCAGGAGATAATTATTCCATTGTGGAAATGGAAGGAGATAAATGTGAATTTTTTCACATGTTTTCCGTATTTGCGAGGGAAGATCAAATTCCATTTGGGTGATTATTCACAGGTTGACGAAATCAGCCCATTTCTATCTAGTCAGGACTACCTTCTAGTGGAATATGTTGGGATGTACATTAGAGAGTTATTTATACTTAATTATGTCTCAGTATAGATTACTTCAATAGATGGACACATTTTATAGCACAACACAGAGATCCTTGTTGAAGGGTTTGGGGACTTAAGTTAATCTTAGTACAGATTTTCATCTTCAGATTGATGGCCAAACTGAACGTATAATCTAAATGCTCAAGGACATGTTATGAGTATGTGTGCTAGATTTTCGTGGAAACTGGTATGATCACGTGTTACTAGTTGAGTTTTCTTATAATAACAACTTCCAAGCAAGTATTCAAATAACTCCTTATGAAGCACTATATGTAAGAAGTGTAGGTCACCAATTTATTGGTTCAAGATCAGGGAAGTAGAGTTGCTAGGTCATGATCTAATCTAACAAGTTATGGAGAAGGTAAAGCTTAGTAGAGATCGGTTGTAGATATCATAGAGTAGTCATAAATCTTATGCAAATGTTTGACTACGAGACTTAGAGTTTGATGTAGAAGATTGGTTTTTCTTCAAAGTATGGCCTATGAAGGGTTTCATGAGATTAGTCAAGAAAGGAAAGTTGAGTCCAAGGAATGTAGGGCCATATAATATTGTTCGGAGGATTGGTAGGGTGGCTTACGAGATTGATTTCCCTTAAGAATTTAAAGCAGTTCATCCGGTGTTCCATGTATCTAATGTATAGAAGTGCATCGAAAATGCTTTGAATTATGCCCGTTGAGGATATTCTTGTCATGCCTCGAACTACCCCCGAGACGCGGACACGAGACCTAGGACAACAAGTGATCCCAAGCTAACCCTTCTGGCATGATAATGAGCATACTAAATATAATATGAATAATAGAAACTGTGTGAAAGCTAAATCATAAATCAATCTGAAAAGATGGGGAATACCCATATACTATAACTGAGATATATGAAAACTGATGAGTTTAATACAAAGAAGATATTAACTCAACACTAAGCTGAATCTAACTATGTCTAAAATAAGCCTCTAAACTAACTAGAAATGTTGGGACATGCCCCAACTAGATCTAGCAAAAATGAAACTAAAGACTAAAAGCGATAAAGATAAACATGTC
>JAJOOE010001637.1:0-29511 GCA_036250405.1 Solanum raphanifolium
TGCCCTACTTTTCTGATCTTGTCGAAACTTGGTGGATGGAGCACTAGCTGATGAAGCCGCTAGAAATGAAGACCTTTGCTGAAACTGCGAGCAATTTTCACCACCCAATTTCTGCTGAGAGTACTCATAGTTCCCTGGTTTAGCCTTTTTGTTGTCCTTAGCTAGTTCTCTAAGCTTATCTCCCTCAACCTGCTGAGCATGAGTCATGAGCCTAGAGTTATTCATATCCTCTAACAACATATCATTTATGCACTCTATCTTTACCAAGTCAGATACCCAAATAGGAACTTACTCATTTGTGCCCTGGGATCGGCAACCATATGTAGAGCATACCTGGAGTGTTGGGTGAACTTAAGTCTGTACTCTTGGACTGACATTGAACCTTGTCTCAAATTTATAAATTCCTGGGCCTTTGCATCTCTCAACTCTCTTGAGAAGAACCTATCCAGAAAAGCTTTAGTGAAACACTTCCAAGTCACAGGAGTTGCATTTGTACCCCTGTTTTCTTTCCACTAAGTAAACCAAATGTGAGCTACATCCTTAAGTTGGTAGGATGCCAACTCTTCCCTATCATTTCTGGTCACTTGCATCACCCAAAAGATTTTCTTAACCTCATTAATAAAGTTTCGTGAGTCCTCACCAATCTGCGACCTTAGAAACTCAGGTGGATTCATCTTAACAAAATCTCGAACCCTGGCAATTGCTGACCCAACATTAGTGTTAGTAGGAACTGGGGCCTGCTGATTTTCTGATTGGCCACACTTTGAGCCAAAAGCTGGATAGCATTCTGAAACTTTGCTTTCAAAACCTCATGGTTTGGAACTGGAGGAACTACACCAGCATTGTATGCATTAGCACTCCTTGTGTTAGCTCTACGAGGAGGCATGATCTAAAATGCATAATGACAAATTAGAAACGAGAAGTTGGATCATACCTCACTCACGATAAGAATAACAAAGAGAGTGAAGTTTCTTCCTAAAATGTGTCATAGCCTCCTTCTCATTAGATGTGATGCACTTCACACCCATGAGAAGAACTCTACTTAGTGTGGCTTTCAAACATCCTAGGATTCTTAAACCTATTGTTATGATACCAAGTTTGTCACTCTCTGAGGCTATCCCCTTGATGTAAACATGGGACCTAGGATCATGAGTGACCCCAAGCTAACCATGAGCTAGCATATCATAAGCATACTTAAACTACTAAACATAAGATACTATGCGGAAACTTAAAGAATGAGAAAAACTTAATATGGGGAATACCCAATATGATCTGAATATATAAATAAAATCTGACAGCTTAGTGATACTAGATAATCACTCAAAAGCTAAAGTTGAATCTAAGCTATGTCTGAAAAAGCCTCTAACTGACTAGAATTGATAGGACATGCCCCCAACTAACTATAGCAAAACTGAAATAGAAATAAAAGACTAAAAGGTAAAACATGTCTATTGTCCTTGAAGTATGAGGACTCACTACTGAAGCTCTTGAGTATGGATCAGGATCCGATCTACGCATGATTGGATGCTGAGTACATGAACCTACATTGTGAAAGGATGTAGTGCATAGTATGTGTGAGTACTTGGATAGTACTGAGCATGCATGATATAAAATATAACTGAATAAATATATAAGTTAAACCAAAACATAACTGAGCTTTGACAAGATCTGAACAATAATGTAAATACTAAATATAACTGAAAAAGACTGAAGTGAATGCAATGATCAGGTACTGATTATTAACATGACATGCTGAGACTGGATACTGAGATGTATAACTGAAAACTTGGTCAAATGCACTAGAGTTTGACTATTGGAGCTATTGTTAACTGACATAAAACCACGTGAGCTAAACGTGGAGTTCGATGTGTATGCCCTATCGAGAGGACCTAATAAACCTTGTCAGGGGTATAAAGGCATGAATGGAGTGATCATTAAATATAATGCCCACATAGGGGACTTACAAACCTACAGGGGGAATATAGTTCTGGGACTATGAGGGTACGTTGAAACCCAGTCCAACTCGATGTTAAGTCTACTCCCAACTGTAAATGTGTACAATATAACATAACTGAAATATACTAGATAGCTCAATGTTCTGACATGCTAGCTGAGAATGCAACATTTAAGTACTGGTAGTGAAACATTCGAAATCTGAGGCATGTATATCTGTTATCTGACCTAGCTAGTGTAATTCATGAACTAAACGAATCTACACAATTAGGGTTCTGAATTTCATGCATGAAACTAGGCAACAATGTTACGAAAACATGATAATCTGATTATGAACACTATAACAGCTAAATCACAGCAATTCTCTCAAGTTCTAGAAACCCTAGGTCTAAACAATATGTAGGGAATCAAAATCTAACTAAATTCTAGGGACTTAGTGGATGAAAGGAATCCTTTAGTGAAATCCCACATACCTGGTGACGAAATTCACGGAGAAACCTTGTTGCGTGTTATTGAGAAATCTATCATGTGATTCTTCCCATTTTTCTCTAAGTCTGATGATTTTTTGGTGAATGAAACGCTTAGGGTAGTTCTTACTAAGTTACTAGGCTCAAACTGACCAAAACTACATAGTTTAGGTACATAGTTTAGGTGTCCTACGCATAGGGGAAAAGACCAAACGACCCCTAACTTAAAAGTTGTCAGGGCCAACCACATCACCAGTGACGGACCGTCAATAGGACCACGGCCCATCGATTGGGTCGTGGTCTGCTAGCAGTGGTTATTGGTTTCGGGGGTCCTGCATACGAGCTCTACCACGGACCGTGTGGAGGACCACGGACCATGAAGGCCACTGTTGTCCTTCACTTGGGCTGGTGGTCTGCTGGCTCAGGTCCATGGAGCCTCCCAGATCCGTCGTCAAGACCACGGCCCATGTAGGGCTCCGTGGTCTGACGTAAGGGCCTGAGAGGTTCTATCTCACTCCCACGAGCAACAGTACAACTAGTGTGGTGGTCCACGTCCCGTGAAGAGTCTTGTGGTCCACCATTTTTGGACTGGGTGTGAACCACAGACAGGTTGATGGACCCTGTCGTGGTTCACATATTTTCTATTGTTCTGGTCTGATAAGTTCTGAGGTGTTACAACTTGACTGAGAAGACAGTGGTAAGTAAACTTGATCCACGACATACCATCTGCTATATTAACTCAGTCACCTTTGTAACGGGTTCTAAGAAAATTTGAACACCATTTGTCACTAAGTTGATCAGAGCATTATTTTCAAATAATTTTGTTGTTAATTTACTTTCTCTTTGTTGTAACAAATCTAAAGCCGTTCTGATATGTGGTCTATAATCATCGATCTCATTTTTTTCCCAATACCTAATGTGAGGGGGCGCATGAACATGTCCATAATTGAAGTAATTTTCTTCATCGACAATCAATTTTTTATTCAAAATAATTACAAAATTTACACAAATAATAACGGCATTCAAAGTAATAAAGCTATAGCTAAAGGATATGAATTAAAACTAAGGGGCGTAGCTAAAGTGGGTCCACAATTTTGAAAAAGTTGTACACTAATTAAATTAAAATGGAATTAAAAAACATTTTTTTGTTTTTTCCAAAATAACATTGTTGAAGAAGACACGCAAATTTTGAAAATTCATGTGACGCAGTTGGAAGAGTTAATGTTCACACTTTACATCATCGTGATTTGTTAGAAGATTCTAATGTGTCACAAAATGCACACAGTTTACATACGTTTTTGGTTTGCTCTCTATCTCTTTTTCTCTCACGTATAAAAGGCTTGTCTAAGTCACGTTTCTTTTATGTTGCTACTCAATCTCATTCTATATATAGGTGTGTCTATGCATTTAACTTATTCAAACTAATCAGACTCTATTACTCTATTTTTACAGTTTTAGAATTCAAAACTTTTGATTCTTGATTTTTTTGGTAGAAAATTCTTATTCAAGTTAGTGTTGTTATTGTGAAGAGCATCTTTAATATACATATATTCTTGTGAATTTTCATTGATAATAGAAATTGTGTATTTTGAATCTGGTACGGAAGATAGATTCAGGGGATGGCTTTGTTTCAAAGAGTGATGTTGATATTGTTATCATTGTGGAGGAGGAGGAGGAGGAGAATGATCCTGATATTTTAATCATTGAGGAGAAAGCAGTTCCAATGTTGAATGCAACAGATGAGGTTTTTTCTTCTAACTCAAGCATGTGTAGGACAACAAACAAATACAAAAAGTTTACTGATACAACCTCATATTCTGAGTCAGAATTTGAATCTTCAACGGACACTCTTCGAAAGAATCAAAAGAAGATTCTTGAAGAGTCTGAGTTTCTGAAGTTTATTGTTGACTCAATAAAAAAATGTCGGTGATCGTAATAAAGTCGCTCTTCCATAAGAGAAAAAACATGTTTTTGTCAAAGAAGAAAATCCTTTAGTTTTTAATTTGAAGATGAGGAACCTCTTCCCTAGAGAAGGAAGAATGAGAAAAGGATATTGAAGATCTTTTTTACTGAAATGGACATATGTGACTTGGAATCACATATTGGGTTTACGAATCCAACAATTTTGCCAATGCAGAGTGGACCACTAAGTGACTGTCAAATGGTGAACCACATTTTTTTCTAGATGAACAAACTAAACTATTTGTTTAGTTTGTTCATATGTCCATTTGGAGAGAAAATGAAATCTTCTCTTCTTTTGTAAGTATACGAGTTTTGTTCTATCAAGCACTTTTATTTTCAAATATTTTCTAAACTCTACTCTCCAATTTATTTATGTTTCAGTCTTAAATTCTTGAACTTATGTGTCATCTTCAGGCTCAGGGAACTTAAGAAGGTACAAAAGAAAATATTTTAGAGAATCGCATCACTCTTGAATGTTTACGTCTTCAGAGTTTCTGATTTTTCTACAACCCAAGATTCTCTTATTTATGTAGTAGGAGCTGTGTGCGATTTAGTTCCCAAAAGTGCTAAAGCTACAATGTATCCTCATCAACATGGAGGATTTGAATTCATGTGGAGTAACATAGCTAGAGATATAAATATGGAGAGGCTGAGATAGCCCCTATATAAGAGTAAGAGAGGATGCATAATCTCACACCCTTCCTTACTCTCATAGTTCAGGTGAGATAATGCATCCTCCCTTACTCTTAGATAGAGGCTCTCTCAGCCTCTCAAGATTTATATCTCCAGCTATTGTATTCCACATGAACTCAAATCCTCCACATTGATGAGGATACATTGTCGCTTTGGAACTTTGGGGAACTAAATCCCACATAGTTCCTACTACATAAATAGGAGAATCTTGGGTTGTAGAAGAATCAGAAACTCTGAAGACGTCAACTTCCAAGAGTGATGCGATACTCCAAAATATTTTCTTTTGTACCTTCTTAAGTTATCTGAGCATGAAGATGACACATAAGTTCAAGAATTTAAGAGTGAACCATAAATAAATTGGACAGTAGAGTTTACAAAATATTTGAAAAGAAAAGTGCATGATAGGATAGAATTTGTATACTTATAAAAGAAGGGAAGACAGACTTGCTCTCCAAATGGACATATGAACGAACTGAACAGAAAATAATTTATGTTTGTTTTAGACTTTCAAAATGACAAATATATTTAGTAAGGACTACAAGTATTTTGAGAAAGAGGAAGTAGTATGATGTTTCATGAGCTTATGGCTCATTCGATCCCCAAAACAAAGGATTATTGTAATTAACCAAGCATGTTTTTGTCGATATGATGCTTTTTAGTGTAATATGCAGGAAAAGATATTTGGAATTAGTTGAAGGAGAAATTCAGGAATTGGAAATTAAGTGGCTGAGGATGGAAGTTTATACGAACCATGGACCCCTATACGAATTGTCAACTTAGTCGTGAACATGATCCATGAGAGGAGAAGCCAAGTGCAAGACAACAAGACCTTATACGGTCTGTGGTGACTTATACGACAAGGTTAGGGGACCGTAAAGTTTCAAACTAAATCAAGTAAAATTCCAATCAAAAGGATAATTGAACGAGATGTTGGACGATCGATGGTGTCCTATACTATTTGTAAAGATGCTCGTGAGAAGATAGGAGCAAGTTAAACAAATTTTCCCAAGAGAAAAAGATTACAGAGGGATTAACATGCCATGAAAATCTTCACGGGCCGTCTACCATCCCGTGAAAGAAGGCGACTCAAACATTTTCCTACTTCGATTAGGATTAATCTCTGGGACTATAAATAGTTACTTAGGGTTTTATTAAAATATGATTCACATTTTGAGACAAGTTTTATCGCTAAAAATGATAGATTTCTTGCTTTTGCTTATCTTTGGATAATCGATCAATGTTTTGATCTTAAGTTTCAGTTCTTAATCAAAACTGAGTGAATTTCATTATCATAAGTGTCTTATTTCTTATTCTTCGTCAATGTTTCAATACTATTTTGTTGAGAACATGTAACACCCTTAAATACTAAAACCGATATTCGCATTTCGACACACCATTCCTTAATTACTTTAGTATGTTTTATTCTCATTATAGGAATTTGAAATTTGGTGATATTTGAAATTTTGCCTACCATAACTTGTGCGGTAATTTAAGGGATTGTATTGGGTATTTATGTAATATATTAATTATAATTACCTACAACTTGATAGGGAGCTAAGGTATATACATATAGGTATATATATGTATACAGTTTGGGCAGCCAACCTTTTTACTTTTTGGGCAGCCAACTTTTTCTTCCAGCTATATCTGTTAAGTGATAAACATCACTTTTGTAACATATATTTTCACACCTCCTCTATAAGAATTCGTTTTCCTTAACTCTAAGAAACCTTGAGAACTTTATCTATCCATATTACTCACAAAATCACAAGAAAACATGGGTCCTTTTAGCTGAAAGTCGAGACACACCCTACCTTTTGGTGAGTAATCAAAATCTATTTTTGAGTTGAGTAGTGTTTAGTAGTTTTAGCATATCTCGTTCTGTTTTTCAGTGAATAAATATGATTAGGAAAGAAAACATATATATATATATATATATCTACAATTCTTATGTTTTTGTAGAAATCTAATTTTGTTGTTATAGATTCAAAATATAAGACGCAACATAGGACAAGTTATGTCCAGATTTCTGATTTAGAAATCTTGTATGTTCAACTGTTAGTGTTTTGATTATATATTTTTGTACAAAACTTAGTTTGTGATGATTCTGGATTATTTTCAACCTTAACAGATATACCTACATCTTTCATGAAGGATATAAAGTCCATTTTTTCCAATTTTCCTTTTCAAAACTAAGTTACGACATAAGGTACCAGGGTGGACAAATTTACTATTTTGGGAGCATAGTCTTATTTGTACAGGCTAGGCTTGCTTGTGATGATAATCCTGTTTTACATCAACATCCTTGAGCTACTAGAAATTAAATAAGTTACTTAATTGTATTTTTAAGGTTGTATATACTCATATACAAGTTGAGAACCTTCATACGTTGGTTGTGTTGAACTGTTTCTATCCTAAACTGAGGTTTGTGTATAAAATTGTACTGGTACTCTTGTTACGTATGTTTGAAAGTTTATCTTGGTTCCTTGGTTACTTTTTGTCACTTTGCATTTTCGTGCTGGTATCCTTTGAGACTTTCAAGACACTTGTGTAACTCGCCCACTTGTACTGATTATTTGATCACCTGGCATTCTTGTTGGGACTTTGTCCTTCTTGTGGCTGTGACTTTGTCACTATTGGCATGCCTCTTGATTTGAATCATTTGTCATCTTGACTTTGGATTTTTAGTTCGTCTTAAGTATGGAAGTTGTACATTTTAAGTACGAACTAGAAAGCAATTTTCAATATGGTTCTTGGTTCTTTTGATTATTGGGGTTTGACCCTTCTTGATACAGGGCTTTGTTCCTTCTTGATACTTTATTATGCTTGGTCTGACAGCATGATGTATATATTGGGTGAGCCTTGTTATTTGATCTCTTGCAAAATGGTGCTATGAGCGGTCTTGACACTTAGATCTTTAAATATAGAATTTGATACTCTTGATATATTGTTTACTTTATTTATTTATTATGTTTCAATTGTGATGCCCATGACTTTAGAAAGGTAAATTGGTAAATTTAACTGCTCCACGCCTATATTTTTTACACCACTAAGCTTTATGCTTAGCGATAGTTGTTTCTATCGTAGGGAATGTTCGAGGGGATACCTGAAGCTGGCCATTCGAGATAGAGTATTTGAGAACTTCAAGGAAGATCACATTTGCATATAAGCATCTATATTTTGTATAAATCTTAGGACTTGTAAATGATCTATGTGATGTACATTTACATGAAATTTTGAAGGCTGATTTGATCATGTCACCATAGGTTGTAATATAAGTATGACTAAATGTTTTGTTGTTTGGGGGTGTGTAAACCCAAGTCTTGTAATGTATTAAATTTACAATTTATTTTGAATGTTTGTATAAAGCATCAACCGGTTAAACTTTGGTATGCCGAAGTTGGTAATGATTTACAACGTGTGGTAGTAGTATAGATAATACATGAAAATCTCTTGGCGTATTTGTTTAAATTATTTTGAAAGATTCTTCCGCCATAAATTGGAACTCTTGCCTTGTTTAAATTTGAGATCAACTAAAATTTCTAAATGACAAGCCTTTATACCTTTCACTTTTTATTTTTGGGCCAAATTCCTCTATTGGATTATAATTTATATATCTTAGTTTAATCCCTTTTAAATGTGCAAGTATTATATTGGCTTTCTTCCTAAGTAGTAGCATCCTTCCGAGAGAGGCGCTATAGAACATGAGTAGCTAAATACCACAACTAGGGTTGTGAGAACCATGACTAGGTAGAAATTAGAGGATTAAGCACGAATGATTATCGACTCATGTCTTGCATGCTTCGTTTCTATTTTCATTTTGATTGCTTTCTAACGAGTGCACACGTTAGAACCTACCTCTATTTATCACTTGCTAGAGAGAGAAGGGTGTGATTAGGAGTATCTAAAAATGAATGAACTTCATATTCTATGAACTCGTTTTGAAGATTTGAGTCCGAGTGGGGATAGTTTTATCACGCCCCGAGCCTACACCCTGACACTCGAGAACCATTACTGGCCCCAACTGAACCCTTGGCCTAGCTTACTTATCAGAGGAAGACTTAAACACAAGAAATAGACTCAAAAGGATAACTCATGTAATGTCTTAAAGAAATATTAAACTTAGCCAAAATGGCAAGTCAACTCTTAAACGTATACAACTGAAAACGGAAAGAGTAAAGAACTATAACTACTCGTCTATGAAGCCTCTAAAACAAAGAGGCATGTCGGGACAAGACCCCCGATCATCCTAAAAACTGAAATACTAGAAAGCAATGTAAAAATGAGCCCTCCGGAAATCAAGGAGGCTCACCAACTTACTCTGAGTGCTCAACTGGATAAACGAGGCGCTGGATGTTGATCCTGGTTACCTATGTCTGCATCAAAAAACGATGCAGTCCAAATGGCATCAGTACATTGAATGTACGAGTATGCGAGGGGAATACTAAAACATATGTAAGATTGAAAAGAATCTCGAAGGAACACTTACCTTGGTTTTACTCAACTCATGAATAACTTAACTCAAATGCAAAGTAAAAGAACAATAATGGTGCAGTTATACAAGGCATTTAAAACAGTATTAGCAACTCAATTTATTAAAGAAATCCAACAACAACTCAGTTTACATATATAGTAATATAATACTGTGGGAGTTTCTCTAACCGACAACCACCACTATGAGCCTAAGTGATGATACAGTGTCTTCCCTACGCTGCCAAAACTGTCCTATACTTTGCCATCATATAGAACGCCTTAACTAAGTGGATCCACTAGTCTATGCTAAAAAGCACTTAAGGAATCATCTAAAAAGTATAATCCTTTACTACCCATGATGGCTACATGGTTTACGGAGACTTGAGTTATTATGAACTCGCATCCCCATATCAGTGCTCAATACTACTCCAAAATATGCTTAGCTCATATGTTTTTAAAACAAAAACTATTTCTTTGGTTTGATATAATTACTCAAAACATAGCTTAAAAGCTCTCTTGGAAATCGGTGTTTCCCTTCTTGTTCAAATGTGAAAACATTTTTAACTCTTGGGAATACTTACTTCCCGTATAATCTTTGAAGAATTGAACTGTACTCTTACTTTTTACTCAACTCAAAGCTTAAGTCATAAAACAAAGTTAAAACGTTTGTGAAAGACTTTTGGAAAACTTTATGAACTTCTCTTGACTTAACTCTTAGCCTCTTGACTTGACTCTTAACTTTCGTTAAAAGGAATTATGGATTCAAGGTTCATGATCTCATGTTTATGGATGATTTCATAATGTTTACACGTACCTTAGAGTCTTGGAATCAACTAGAAAACATAGGTACGTTGCTAAGGAACTAGTACGAAAAGATGGGGGAAGAATGGGAAGAACTTGCGTCCCTGGCGCTCTGACAGGCGCGGGGTGCCACCCCTTGAATTTCAGGGAGTGACTTGGGGCACTCTAGCTGGTGCGGTGCACCAGAGGTCAAACTTCAGAGCCCTAGTTGGGGTGCTTGGGCTAGGGCGGCACCCCAGATTCCTACCCAGGTGCACTCCAACTTTTCTTGCTCGTTTTTCAACTGTAAACCCCCTATTTCAACTTAGTTCTTTCCCCAAACACTTAGAATCGACTATACCCTCAATAAATGAAATATTCAACTCGAAATCACACCTAAATACATGAATCAACCTCAATAAACTTCAACAAAAAGAACCCACAAGATTTCAACGAATTAACATAAAGAACTCATAGGATTTACTTTCAAAACAATACAACTTCGCTGAATTGACTCAATATTGCCATGTGGGTGAACTAACACAACGCTATGTGATCTCACATACCTCTTAGGGATCACCCCTTGACGAAATCCACACGCAAATCTCCAAGAAATCGACGAATCTTGAATTTTCTTCTCCTTTCTCCTCTTTTCTCTTTTCTACAAGCCCTAGCATGAATTTCCAATTTTCTAAACTGATATAATTCTTATTAGACCCCAAATAAACTCCTAAAAAGGAATTAAAATAATTGGATAAGGAAAAGACCAAACTACCCTTCCAAAATCCGGATTACACTTTTCTTATTTGAACAGCCCAACTTCCAATACGCATATCTCTCTCATACGAACTCGGAATCGTGCAAACTTTGCGGCTTTGGAAAGATAATTCCAAGATCTTTCCTACGGTATCTCGAAGAACACCTAAATCATTTTGAGATAGGAGTTATGGTCGTTTGAAGTTGACCAAAAACCCAAACTTAACATAACAAATTTCCATATTTTTCATTCTTTCCTAAAATTAATATTTCCAATTCTAAGTCTTTCTAGTTCTTTCAATTAGCGAAATGCTACAATATCTCCCCTTGGGAACATTCGTCCTCGAATGAGATTACTCTTACTAGGCTGAGGGTGTAACATCTAACATTCAGCTCAAACACCGAACAAGCAATGCAAATACAATGTGTCAACTTATAAATTAAAGAGTACTAAGAAGAGAATTAGTACCTTGATCTAGAATTTCTTCGATCTCAAAGAGATGTGGATACCTCTTCTTCATATCTTCTTCAGCTTCCCAAGTAGCTTCCTCAACAAACTGGTTCCTCCAAAGAACTTTGACTGATGCAACTTCCTTAGTCCTCAATTTGCGAACTTGACGATCTAGAATCTGAACCAGAATCTCCTCATAAGATAAGCTATCCTTGATCCCAATATCGTCAATTGGTATGATCAATGAAGGATCGCCCATACACTTCTTCAACATGGAGACATGAAATACCGGATGAACCGCTACAAACTCTTGGGGTACTCTAACTCATAAGCTACATTGACAATCCTCTTGGATATCTTGTAAGTACCAATATACCGAGGACTAAGCTTCCCCTTCTTACCAAACATCATAACACCCTTAATGGGTGAAACTTTCAAGTATACCCAATCATCTACTTCAAACTCTAACTCCCTTCTCCTAATATCAGTGTAGGATTTCTGACGACTCTATGTTGTTTTCAACCTCTCTTGGATCACTTTCACTTTCTCCGTAGCTTGATGAACTAGGTCTAGTCCTATCAACCCAGCTTCACCAACTTCAAACCATCCAATAGGAGATCTTCATCTTCTCCCATAAAGAGCCTCATAAGGAGCCATTTGGATGCTAGAGTGGTAACTATTTTGGTAAGCGAACTCAATGAGAGGCAGGTGATCATCCAATTGCCCTTGAAATCTATCACACACGCCCTCAACATATATTCTAGAGTCTGAATAGTGTGTTCTTCTTGACCATCTGTCTAAGGGTGGAAAACGGTACTTAAATTCACCTTTGAACCCTAGCCTTTCTGAAAAGATTTCCAAAACTATGCAGTAAATTGGGCACCTCTATCTGAAATAATAAAAAATGGCACCCTATGAAGTTTAACTACCTCTTGAATATACAACATATCATAATCCTCTGTTGTATGGGTAGTCCTTACCGGCAAAAAGTGGGTTGATTTCATCATTCTATCGACAATCACCCAAATAGAATCATGTTGTCTGCGAGACCTTGGTAAACCTGTGATGAAGTCTATATTGATCATCTCCCACTTCTATTCCGTAAGTTCTATATTCTGACCCATACCACCGGGCCTTTGATGCTCTACTTTAACTTGTTAGCAATTCGGACACTTAGCAACAAACTCTACAATGCCCTTCTTCATAATACTCCACCAATAAACTTCTCTCAAGTCATGAGACATCTTTGTGGAACCCGGGTGAATGGAATAAATGGAGCTATGAGCTTCCTCCATGATCCTCTCTTGGAGTTCATCCACCCTCGGTACACACAACCTACCTTGATACTTCATACACCATCTCCCCCTTGTTTAAAAGCCGATACTTTTTGATTATGAACATTTGCCTTCAATTCAAGCAAAATAGGGTCTTGGTCTTGCTTCTCTTTTACTTCCGACACTAATGATGATTCAGCCCCATTAATCAACACTACTCCTCCTTATGTGGAATCCATTAGTTGGACTCCCAAGCATACAAGTTTGTGCACATCTTTTGCTAACTCTTTCTTACCTTCCTCAAAATGGGCGGTACTTTCCATAGACAACCTGCTCAAGGCATCAGCAACAACATTAGCCTTACCTGGGTGGTAAAGTATACTCATGTCATAATCCTTGAGTAATTCTAACCACCTCATTTGTCTGATAATAAGCTCTTTTTGAGTGAACACATACTGAAGACTCTTGTGATCGGTGAACAAATCCACATGAACACCATAAAGATAATGGAGCCATATTTTCAAGGAAAATACTACGGCAGCCAACTCTAAATCATGGGTTAGGTAGTTCTTCTCATGAACTTTCAACTGTCTGGAGGCATAATCTATAACCTTGTCATTCTGCATTAATACACAACCCAAACCAACTATAGACGCATCACAATAAACAACGAAGCCTTGCGTGCCTTCTGGTAAGGTCAATACTGGGGCAGTAGTCAACCTCTTTTTCAATTCCTGAAAACTTTTCTCACAAGCTTCATACCATTGAAATTTCACTATTTTCTGAGTTAACTTGGTCAAAGGGGATGGAAGTATATGAGAACCCCTCTACGATCCTTCTATAATAGCCAGTCAAACCCAAGAAACTCCTAATATCAGTTGGAGATGTGGGTCTAGGCCAATTCTGTACTGCATACAACTCTCTATCCTTTAGAGTTTGGAGAACTATTCTGAGATGACTAGCATGATCTTCTTCAGTCCTCAAATAGATTATTATGTCATCCATGAATACGATAACAAACATATCTAAATAAGGTTTGAATACTCTATTTAAAAGGTCCATGAATGTTGCAGGCGCATTAGTCAAATCAAAGGAAATAACTAGGAACTCATAATGACCATAACAGGTCTTGAATGTTGTCTTTGGAATATCACATTCCCTTACCCTCAATTGATGGTAGCCTGATCTGAGGTCTATCTTAGAGAAACAAGTAGCACCCTGAAGTTGATAGAAGAGATCATCAATTCTCGAAAGAGGGTACTTATTCTTGATGGTAACCTTGTCCAACTGGCGGTAGTCTATACACATCCTAAGGGAACCATCTTTCTTTCTCACAAATAAGACTGGAGCATCCCAAGGTGAGACTTTTGGTCGAATAAAACCCTTATCAAGGAGATGTTTCAACTGTTCTTTTATCTCTTTCAACTCTGATGGAGCCATTCTATATGGCGGAATAGATATAGGACGAGTATTTGGAAGAATGTCTATATCGAAGTCTATTTCTCTCTCAGGAGGGACTCTAGGAAGATCATCAAGAAAGACTTCTGGAAACTCTTTTACTACTAAAACTGACTCCAAAGGAGGTATCTCAACACTAGAGTCATTAACTTGGACTAAGTGATAGACACACACCTTGGAAACTAACTTTCTCGCCTTAAGGTATGAAATGAAATGACCCTTAGGCACTGCTGAACTACTACTCTAGTACTCTATAAGTGGCTCATTAGGAATTTGGAACCTAACAACTTGAGTTCTACAATCAATGAAGGCATAACAACCATGAAGCTAGTCCATACCAAGAATGACATCGAAATCTACCATGTCTAATTCAACTAAATCAGCCATGGTATTCTTGTGATTGATGGAAATGACACAATCAAGATATACTCGCTCAGCTAGAATAGACTCCCTAACAGGTGTAGAAACACAAAAGGGTTCACAAAGTTTCTCAGGAAGAACATCAAAATTATTTGCAACATAAGGAGTCACAAAAGATAAACTTGCTCCTGGGTCTAGCAAAGCATAAACATCAAGAGTAAAGACTTTGATCTTAACATCTGGAGAACTCTCTTGCTCTTGACAACTAATGATCGCATAAAGGCGGTTTTCTCCTCCTCCAATACCGGAAGTAGCTCCTCTAGGTGCAACCCTGTCTGGTGGAGCAACTGATGAAGATTGGGCTCTATTGCCCTGATTCCCATTACCTTGGCGGTTCTTAGGGCACTCTTTCATGAAGTGACCCTCTTGTCCACACTTGAAACAACCTGTGGAGCCTTCGCAACACATATCTTGGTGGGTTCTACCATACTTAGCACATGCAGGAGCCCAGTTACCTCCTTGTGCCACACTACCCTGAGATTGGGCAGGTCTAGCCCTGAAATGCTATGAATTCTGACTATTGTACTCACCTTTGTTTCTGGGTGCAGGAGCACTAGCAGATGATGGAACATGTCCCTTTTGATTTTGTTGGAAAGAAAACTGGTTCGCATTATTTTGTTGCTGCCCGGACTCATTCCCTGACAGCTTAGCCTTCTTATTTATGAATTCCTCCATATCCCTCAACTTCTCCTCTTCAACCTGCTACACATAGACCATCAACCTTGTTATATCCATGTCATCTATTAGCATTGCAGCCTTACCTTGCTTACTCGACCGACGAGACAGCCAAGCAACAAACAAACTAATTCTACTTCTCATATCCGCAACCATCTCCGGAGCATAGTGGGATAGTTAGGTGAACTTCAACCCATACTCATGTACACTTAGTGAATCTTGCTTAAGGGTGAGAAACTCTCGTAACTTGGCCTCTCTCAATTCTCAGGGAAAGAAACGCCCCAGGAAGGCCTCCTTAAAACAAGCCCAACTCGCAGGTAGTGCTTCCTCAGCTCTACCCTTCTTCCACTGGTCAAACCAAGTTCAAGCAACATTCTTAAGTTGATATTCAGCTAGTTCAACTCGCTCAGCATCGGCAATGTGCATAACTTCAAATACCTTTTGCAGCTCCTCAATAAAGTTCTCTGGATCCTCAGTAGTGCTTAAACCAGTGAAACTTGGAGGATTCATCCTCAAGAACTCTCGAATCCTCGAAGTATCATTCCCTTCCTGTCGGTTTTCTCTCTACCCAGCTTGGTTGGTCACAACTTAACTCAACATTCTTATCGCTTCCCTGAACTCAGCATTGGTGACTTCTCCTTGCGGTTGCACTTCAGGTGCATTAGGTACCCTTTGCTCCTCAACATTCCTTCTAGTAGGACGACCTTTGAAAACTGTTCGTGGAGACATGATTAACTGAATAACATGCGCAAGCACGAATTAGAAGGAGACTTTATAGAGATGAACACTATTGCACGAAATTAGTATGAAAGAAGTAAGATGATTTCCTAAGTGTCGCAGCCTCCTAATTATAGATGTGGCGCGCTTCACACCGATAAATAGGACTCTACAGACATGGCTTCATAGACTAACTAGGACTCTTAAACACTGGGATCTGATACCAAATTTTTCACGCCCCGATCCTACACCCTGGGTGGGACTAGCACTCGAGAACCATTGTTGGCCCCAAGCGAACCCTTGGCCTAGCTTACTTACACAGCGGAAGACTTAAACACAAGAAATAGTCTCAAAAGGAAAACTAATGTAATGTCTTAAAGAAATATTAAACTTAGCCAAAATAGCAACTCAAGTCTTAAACGTATACAACTGAAAACGGAAGACTAAAGAACTATAACTAGTCGTCTATGAAGCCTCTAAAATAAAGAGGGATATCGGGACAAGACCCCCGATCATCCTAACAACTGAAATACTAGAAAGCAATGTAAAAAGGACCCCTCCAGAAAGCAAGGAGGCTCACCAACTGACTCCGAGTGCTCAACTGGATCAACAAGGCACTGGATGATGATCCTGGTTACGTGTGGCTGCATCATAAAATGATGCAGGCCAAATGGAATTAGTATATTGAATGTATGAGTATGTGAGGGGAATACTAAAATATATGTAAGCTTGAAAAGAATATGGAAAGAACACTTACCTTGGCTTTACTCAACTGATGAATAACTTAACTCAAATTGAAAGTAAAGCAACAATAATGGTGCAGTTATACAAAGCATTTAAAACGGTAGTAGCAACTCAATTTGTTAAAGAAATACAATAACAACTCAGTTTACGTATATAGTAATATAATACTGTGGGAGTTTCTCTAATCGACAACCACCACTATGAGCCTAAGTGATTATACAGCGTCTTACCCACGCTGCCAGAATTGTCCTATACTTTGCCATCATATAGAACGTCTTAACTAAGTGGATCCACTAGTCTATGCTAAAAAGCACTTAAGGAATCATCTAAAAAGTATGATCATTTACTACCCATGATGGCTACATGGTTTACGGAGACTTGAGTTATTATGAACTCGCATCCACATATCGGTGCTCAATACTACTCCCAAATATGCTTAGCTCATATGTTTTTAAAACAAACACTATTTCTTTGGTTTGAGATAATTACTCAAAATTTAGCTTAAAACCTATCTTTGAACTCGATGTTTCCCTTCATGCTCCAATGTGAAAACATTTTTAACTCTTAGGAATACTTAGTTCTCGTATAATCTATGAAGAATTTAACTTTACTCTTACTCTTTACTCAACTCAAAGCTTAAGTCTTAAAACAAACATTTGTGAAAGACTTTTGGAAAACTTTATGAACGTCTCTTGACTTAACTCTTATCCTCTTGACTTGACTCTTAACTTTCCTTGAAATGAATTATGGATTCAAGGTTCATGATCTCATATTTATGGATGATTTCATGATGATTAGACGTACCTTAGAGTCTTGGAATCAACTAGAAAACATAGGTACATTGCTAAGGAACTAGTACGGAAAGATGGGGAAAGAATGGGAAGGACTGGCGTCCCTGGCGCTCTGAAAGGCGCGGGGAGCCAGCCTTTGAATTTCAGGGAATGACTTGGGGCGCTCGGTCTGGCGCGGCGCCCCAGAGGTCAAACTTCAGAGCCCAGTTGGGGTGCTTTGGCTGGGACGGTGCCCTGGGCTCCAGCCCAAGTGCACTCCGACTTTTTTTGCTCGTTTTTCAACTCTAAACCCCCTATTTCAACTTGGTTCTTTCCCCCAAACACTTCGAATCGACTATACCCTCAATATATGAAAGATTCAACTCGAAATCACACCTAAATACATGAATCAACCTCAAGAAACTTCAACAACAAGAACCCACAAGATTTCAAACGAATTAACATCAAGAACTCATAGGATTTGCTTTCAAAACAATACAACTTCGCTGAATTGAATCATGATTGGCGCGTGGGTGAACTAACCCAATGCTATGTGATCTCACATACTTCGTAGGGATCACACCTTGACGAAATCCACATGAAAATCTCCAAGAAATCGATGAATCTTGAACTTTCTTTTCCTTTCCCCTCTTTTCTCTTTTCTCCAGGCCGTAGCGTGAATTTCCAATTTTCTAAACTGATATAATTCTGATAAGACCCCAAATAGACTCCTAAAATGAATTAAAATAATTGGGTAAGGAAAAGACCAAACTACCCTTCCAAAATCCGGATTACACTTTCCTTATTTGAATAGCCCAACTTCCAATGGGCATATCTCTCTCATACGAACTCGGGATCGGGTAAACTCGGTGGATTTGGAAAGATAATTTCAAGATCTTTCCTACGGTATCTGGAAGCACACCTAAATCATCCTGACCTAGGAGTTATGGTCGTTTGAACTTGACCAAAAATCCAAACTTAACATAACGTAACAGATTACCAGATTTTTCATTCTTTCCTAAAATGACTATTTCTAATTCTAACTCTTTCTAGTTCTTTCAATTAGCGAGATGTTACAATATCTCGCCCTTGGGAACATTAGTCCTAGAATGAGATTACTCTTACTAAGCTAAGGATGTAACATCTAACATTCAGCTCAAATACCCAAAAAGCAATGCAAACACAACATGCCAACTTATAAACTAAAGAGTACTAAGAAGAGAACTAGTACTTGGATCTGGAATTTATCCGGTCTCAAAGAGATGTGGATACCTATTCTTCATATATTCTTTAGCTTCCCAAGTAGCTTCCTCAACAAACTGGTTCCTCTAAAGAACTTTGACTGATGCTACTTTCTTAGTCCTCAACTTGCGAACTTGACGATCTAGAATCTGAACCGGAATCTCCTCATAAGATAAGCTATCCTTGATCCCTATATATTCAGTTGGTATGATCAATGAAGGATCGCCCATGCACTTCTTCAACATGGAGACATGAAATACTGGATGAACCGCTGCCACCTCTTGGGGTATCTCTAACTCACAAGCTACATTGCCAATCCTCTTGGATATCTGTAAGGACCAATATATAGAGGAATAAGCTTCTCCTTCTTACCAAACCTCAGAACACCCTTCATGGGTGAAACTTTCAAGTATACCCAATCATCTACTTCAAACTCAAACTCCCTTCTCCTAACATCAATGTAGGATTTCTGATGACTCTGCGCTGTTTTCAACCTCTCTTGGATCACTTTCACTTTCTCCATAGCTTTATGAACTAGGTCTGGTCCTATCAACCCTTCTTCACCAACTTAAAACCATCCAATAGGATATATACATTTTCTCCCATAAAGAGCCTCATAAGGAGCCATTTGGATGCTAGAGTGGTAACTATTGTTGTAAGCATACTCAATGAGAGGCAGGTGATCATCCCAATTGCCCTTGAAATCCATCATACACACCCTCAACATATCTTCTAGAGTCTGAATAGTGCGTTCTTCTTGACCATCTATTTGAGGCTGAAAAGCGGTACTTATATTCACCTTTGAACCTAAGCTTTTCTAAAAAGATTTCCAGAACTGTGCAGTAAATTGGGCACCTCTATCTGAAATAATCAAAACTGGAACCCCATAAAGTCTAACTACCTCTTGAACATACAACTTAGCATAATCCTTTGTTGTATGGGTAGTCCTTACCGGCAAAAAGTGGGCTGATTTCGTCATTCTATCGACAATCACCCAAATAGAATCATGTTGCCTGCGAGACCTTGGTAAACATATGGTGAAGTCCATATTAATCATCTCCCACTTCCATTTCAGAAGTTCTATATTTTGAGCCATACCACTGGGCCTTTGATGCTCTACTTTAACTTATTGGAAATTCAAACACTTAGGAAAAAAACTCTAGAATACCCTTCTTCATACTACTCCACCAATAAACTTCTCTCAAGTCACGATATATCTTTATGGAACCCAGGTGAATGGAATATCTAGAGCTATGAGCTTCCTCCATGATCCTCTCTTGAAGTTCATCCACCCTCGGTATACACAACCTACCTTGATACCTCAATACATCACCTCCCTCTTGTTCAAAAGCCAATACTTTTTGCTTATGACCATTTGCCTTCAATTCAAGCAAAATAGGGTCTTG
The DNA here is from genome assembly GCA_036250405.1 of Solanum raphanifolium. NCBI lineage: Eukaryota > Viridiplantae > Streptophyta > Magnoliopsida > Solanales > Solanaceae > Solanum > Solanum raphanifolium. Next base: position 20,242 of record JAJOOE010001637.1, read on the forward strand.
CTCTTGCTTCTCTTTTACTTCTGACACTAATGATGATTCAGCCCCATTCATCACCACTACTCCTCCTTATGTGGAATCCATTAGTCGAACTCTCAATCGTGCAAGTCTATGCACATATTTTGCTAACTCTTTCTTATCTTCCTCAAAATGGGAGGTACTACCCATAGACAACCTGCTCAAGGTATCAGCAACAACAACAACCCACAAGATTTCAAACGAATTAACATCAAGAACTCATAGGATTTACTTTCAAAACAATACAACTTCGTTGAATTGACTCAAGATTGCCATGTGGGTGAACTAACACAACGCTATGTGATCTCACATACCTCTTAGAGATCACCCCTTGACGAAATCCACACGCAAATCTCCAAGAAATCGACGAATCTTGAATTTTCTTCTCCTTTCTCCTCTTTTCTCTTTTCTACAAGCCCTAGCATGAATTTCCAATTTTCTAAACTGATATAATTCTTATTAGACCCCAAATAAACTCCTAAAAAGGAATTAAAATAATTGGGTAAGGAAAAGACCAAACTACCCTTCCAAAATCCGGATTACACTTTTCTTATTTGAACAGCCCAACTTCCAATAGGCATATCTCTCTCATACGAACTCGGAATCGTGCAAACTTTGCGGCTTTGGAAAGATAATTCCAAGATCTTTCTTACGGTATCTAGAAGAGCACCTAACTCATTCTGAGCTAGGAGTTATGGTTGTTTGAAGTTGACCAAAAACCCAAACTTAGCATAACTCAACAGATTTCCAGAATTTTCATTCTTTCCTAAAATGACTTTCCAATTCTAACTCTTTCAAGTTCTTTCAATTAGCGAGATGTTACAGGTTTTCTAAAGGAAAAAGCAAGGGTTAATAATGTACACACTCTAAGGCCAAGAGGAGACAAGTGATATTCATCTAATAGGGCTTAGTTGAACTTAGTTGTTGATGAGGATGACCCATATAGGGGTGGGGCTAGAGCAACCAGAGCTATAGTGGTCCCACCATTGCCTCTAGGAGTGAAATTCACTATCACCAACACAATGATTCAGTTATTAAACCTGAAGGGGCTATTTAGAGGAACAACTAGTGAGGAAGTTAATCAACATTTGATAAACTTTGTGGGAACCTGTAAGTCAGCTGAGATCCTGGGGTTAGCCAAACAACAGTGCGATTGAGGTTATTCTCATTGTCCTTAACGGGAGAAGCAACCAATTGGTTGAATGAGTTACCTCATGACTCAATCACTAACTGGGTGGAGTTGAAAGAGGCTTTATGTCACGACCCAAGGTACACCCTAGGTATAACATGGTGTAGGCTCCATACAAGCCACTTAGCATACATTGTATAAGATAATAGAATTCAAGAGATTTAAAAGATCATTTCAATGCATAGAGTTATATAAAATGAAGCAGAATCTCAACATCGTCTCAAAGCCATCTAGTACATAAGAAGTGATTGGGACGTAGACTGTACATCAAGTTCAAAACTGAAATGAAATGACAGAATGAAATAAAGGCTCAGTCCTCGATTATATGAGGGCTCACCAATCTTCAAGTCTCTACTAAAGGTCCCTAGCCACGGAAGTGCGAGTTTGGAGCGTCAGGCCCTACATTTTTATAAGAAATGTAGGCAAGAGTATGCGTTAGTACAAAATGCACTAAGTATGAAATCCATGCATAAAATATTTGAAATCATGCTAAAAAGGGACATTTTCATAAGATGCAATGACCAAGCTAAAACATAAATGTAAAAGATCTAGAAAACATAAGTCATAAAACATGGTCAATGCAAATAGACATCATCTTAAGTCACATGTGAGATACTTCTTGAAGTAACCTTATTTCATTGTTGTGGGAGATTTACCTTTAACTGACATATAAGACCATGTGATCTATCAACACGGAATCCATTGTCTACCCCACACCAAAAAGAAGTGTCCTACTTATGAAGGTAAGACCATCAATCTCTAGCTTATGTGGATCCACTAGCTAATGTCTATCTAAAACAATCATCCTATGGGGGCACATAGGTATGGGATAAAGAGATTTCTACTAGAAACCCGGCCTCTACTAACGGGAGAGCTTCCATCTTGATATCCTCTCGGTGCTAAGAGTAAATCCCACAGAATAGTCATTTTCTTGACTTATCATTATCATCCATGGAAGGGTACAATTAAGTAATAAATCCAAGATAAATCATATGTCATCCATGGAAAGGTACAATAAAGTAACCACTCCAAGCTAGGTTTCATTAGAATAGCTTCTTAACTTGATTCATATTACGTGAGAAGATCTTTCAACCTGATAATCCTTTATATGAGAAAACCTTTCACATTCATGCATGGAGTAATTATGTGAGAAATCTTTTCAAAACAATTAACAACAACAACATCATAACTTATCAATTTCATAAGAACATGTATAATTCCACAATTCTCTTTTCATAGTTCAAAACCTGCTTTCAATCATCATAATTTAGAAAACATGGGCTAGGCATGGGTTCATGGGGGTTCATCTTAAAAATATGAGATCTTCTCAATTCATGCATAATAGATCATAAATTAATCAAATAAATTAATATTTAAAGGAATCCATGACATAGAAGAAAATTCTAACTCAATTGGAGATTCCAAACATTATAAATTGGAGAATGTAGGAACTCCATGGAAGAAATAGCTCCATGGATGAAGACTAACATACCTCAATGCCAAAAGCATACCTACAATGGTGAAATTGGAGGCTTGACTTGAAACCCTAGGTTGTCTCCTTCTTTAAGCTTTCTAGAGAGAGAAATATTTTGGATAGGAAGACTTGTTCTTCTTTTAGAAATTTGAGAGAATGATTTCAACTAGGGAAATTTGGGGGTAAAAACACTTATATAGGGCTTTAGATGAACAGTCAAACGATATAGTATTAGGCTAGAATAATTAGGAAAAGACCCAAATGACCCTAAGAAAATAATTACTGACACCCATCGACGGCCGGCCTGACGGTCCGTTGTTCAGACCACGAAACGTTCTGGTTGGGCGTCGTTTGGGGTCAGAGACTATGTATCTAAGGCCCCAACCACGGGGCCACCTATGTCTCGTGGGTCCATCAACGGGCCATCGACCACAGTCGTAGGTCCTAACTTTTTACCTCAAAATCCTTCTAAGTTTGGGACTCTCCTACGAAACCTACCTACAGCTCGTGCATTGAACGATGGACCATCTTGGTGAACCATGAAAAAGTACTGAAACTTGACATTATAGGGAACTTAGGCTAGCCATCCACGGAGCTAACCTACGGACCGTGAGTCAGCCCACGAGTCGTGGGTGGCTACGTTGAAATTGGCACTAAATCCTACAAAAAGCTGCAATTCTACCCTTTCTGAATCCAAGGTGTTACATTATCTCCCCCTTGGGAACATTCGTCCCCAAATGAGATTCAAGACATCATATGGAGGGTAGAAACTTAATTGAACAACCCAACATGACTGCAATTACAACAATGCAAGTATCCGAGGAGGAAACATCAACTCCAAGCTAAAGCATGTTCAAGGCATCATATCATGAAGTCTATATGCAACTCATACTCAAATGCACATAAACATCTAGAAATCAATCAAGTAAACTCTTCTTCTCAAAATTTAAGTGATTCATGAATCATGCATAATGAGGAAATCATGGGAATATCTAAGACACATGACACCAAGAGAGTAAACCATGAGGAACTAACCTCAAGCTAGTGTAGGATTTAAAGGAAATAGATGAGGATAACGGGAAATCATATCGGCATCGGCCTCCTAAGTAGCACCCTTAACTAACTGATTCCTCCAAAAAACTTTCAAGGAAGCAACTTCTTTATTTCTTAACTTCTTAACTTGTCGATCTAAAATCTCAACCGAAATCTACTCATAAGAGAGATTCTCCTTAACTTCCAAACCTTCTACGGGAACTATAGATGTCGGATCTCCAACACATTTATTCAACAATGAAATATGAAAAATTGGATGCACCGATGCCAACTCATTAGGTAAATCAAGCTCATAAGCAACCTTACCAATTCGCCTCAAAATCTGATATAGGACCACATATTGAGGACTAAGCTTCCCTTTTTTCCCAAATCTCATCACACCCTTCACGAGTACCACTATGATGCCCACCAACAGGCGACGAATGGCATGCTTCAATTACACTCAACATCTCAACTTCGGGCACCAGCGACGAATAATCCCATCAGCACAACTACAATACAAGTACGGCTCATCCCAAAAGAATTTCTTCACATCATGCATAAACTTTTTCCTTTGGTGAAAAGACAAATCAGGAGGCACAATATCGCTTGCCAGATAATTAACAAAGTCCGCGAACCACAGAATCAAATCATGAGAAGCAGCCAATACATGTTCATCTGGAAAAGCATCATTAATTTCATCCCTATCTCCAAGCTTTAGCATAGCCTCTTCCTCTAATCTGGACAAGTGATCGGCAACTTGATTTTCGGTCCCCTTTCTATCTTTTACCACAAAATCAAACTCTTGCAGCAATAATACCCATCTAATCAATCTGGGTTTTGCATCTTGTTTCGCCATTAAATACCTCAATGCAGAATGGTCAGTATGCACTATGACCTTAGTACCATGCAAGTAAGATCGAAATTTCTCGAATGCAAAAACCACCGCAAGAAGTTCTTGTTCGGTCACAGTATAATTCTTCTGGACCACATTTAGAGCTTTGCTAGCATAGTAAATAGGGTGAAGAATTTTCTCTTGCCTTTGTCCCAATACTACACCAAGCGCCACTCCACTCGCATCGCACATTACCTCAAACGGTTGTCCCCAATCCGGTGAAATAATGATAGGTGCAGTAACCAACTTCTCCTTCAACTCTCCAAATGCTCTAAGACAAGCATCATCAAAATAGAACTTACACTCCTTCTCGAGCAGTTTGCACAACGGATGTGCAAATTTTGAGAAATCTTTGATGAATCTCCTATAAAAACCTACATGCCCAAGAAAACTTCTAACACCTTTTACAGAAATGGGTGGCATAAGCTTTTCTATTACTTCAAATTTAGCTCTATCAACCTCAATACCTTTGTCTGAAATTTGATGACCCAACAATATACCTTCTTTAACCATAAAATGTCACTTCTCCCAATTCAGCACCAAGTTGCAATCTTCACACCTTTTAAGCACCTTGGCCAAATGATCCAGACAACGATCAAAAGAATCACCTACAACTGAAAAATCATCCATGAACACTTCAATAGTGTCTTCCACCATATCAGAAAATATAGACATCATACAGCGCTAGAAGGTTGTTGGAGCATTGCACAACCCAAATGGCATCCGTTTGAACACAAAAGTCCCATAAGGGCAAGTGAAGGTGGTCTTCTCTTGATCTTCTGGAGCTATAGAAATTTGATTGTAGCCTGAATACCCATCAAGAAAACAATACCAACCCTTTCATGCAAGTCTATCTAACACCTGGTCCATCAACGGCATAGGAAAGTGGTCTTTTTCTGTCCACGCATTCAACTTCCGGTAATCCATACAAACTCTCCATCCAGTAACGGGCCTCATTGGAACGAGCCCATTTCTTTCGTTTGGAACCATAGTAATACCACCATTTTTAGGCACGCACTGCATAGGACACACCCAACTACTATCTGCAATGGGGTAAATAACTCCCGCATCTAGCCACTTGATGATCTCTTTTTTAACTACATCTTGCATAGGTGGATTTAATCTTCTCTGGTGCTCGATACTGGGCTTATGATCTGGCATGAGTTGGATTTTGTGAGAGCAAATATCGGGAGGAATCCCAATAATATCCGCAATAGTCCACCCAATAGCTCGCTTGAACCTCTTTAACACAGTCACCAAGCACTCTACTTGTCTCGCATTCAAATCTGCCGCAATGATGACCGGCAAAGTATTCTCTCTGCCCAAGTATACATAACTCAAATACGGTGGTAGAGCCTTAAGCTCCAATTTCGATGCCTACACAATAGATGGTCTTGCGGGTGGGGACTCGCGATTCTTCATGTCTAACTCATATTTCTTTGGTTTGGAGCGATATTCACACCTATCGAGTGCGGCTACCAACTCATCATACTCTTCAATACCATCACTATCGAAATTCATCATAACTGCTGCTAATGCCTCAACACCTAGTCGCTCTTCAATTTGCACTTCTGTCCCACTCCCCACTCTATAAGTTATAGCAGATACTGTTTGAAGCTCACCACTCTGCTTCATGGACCTACAAATATTGAAAGTTGCTTCTTCATTGTTCAGTCTGAACTTCATCTGTCCCTTTTCCATATCAACCAACGCACGCCCTATGGCAAGAAATTGTCTCCCAAGGATGATGGGAACCTCAAAATCAACCTCACAGTCAAGAATCACAAAATCTGCCGAAAAAATGAAAGACTCCACTCTTACTAGCACATCATGGAGTACACAATGGGCCTCTTCACAGTTCGATCTGCCATTAGTAACCGCATTGCAGTGGGCTTTGGTCCCCTAGGCCCAACTTCTTGTAGATAGATAATGGCATAAGGTTGATGCTAGCACTAAGATCACATAATGACTTAGCGAAGTGTAACAACCCTATAGTGCATGGGATCGTGAAAGCACCAGGGACTTTCTTCTTCTGCACAAGAGATCTTGTAGCAATAGCACTACAATGCAGCAATCTATCATCATCTTCAAAACTCACAGACCTTTTATTTGTCACCATGTCTTTCATAAACTTCGCATACCCAGGCATTTTCTCCAAAGCTTCTATCAAAGGAACATTGATAGAAAGTTGCTTCAACATAGTAATAAACTTGCGATATTTATCATCTTTAGTCTTCTTCACTAACCTCTGTGGAAAAGGTGGTAGAGGTCTAGATATGGGGACCACTTTCTGATATATCTCCGCTTCTTGCTCTGTCGTAGTCTCAGACTCTTCTCTAACCTCTACCACATCATTTTCTTTTCTAATCTCAGCATCCACCACAGACGGCATATGTGGATCTATCGTTTGCTTACCCCCTCGAGTAGTAACTTCCATACAATGACCATCATTCTTTGGATTCTAGATGGTGTTGCTAGGAAGAGTGTTAGGTTGACGTGGGTTCACTGTAGTAGACAACTGAGTCATCTGCTGCTCGAGATGCTTTATTGACACTGCATTGGCATCAACCTTTTGACCAATACCAGACAAGTCGTTTCTCATCTCCTTCACATTTTCATCAGTTGCATCAAACTTTCTCATCATCTTATGCATCTCCAAGCGCGATTCTAATTCTCAATTTGGTTTTCTATTCTGGAATGAATCTGTTCTAAAGAAAGACCTGCCTATACTGAAGAGGGGCTGGTTCATGGTAATGAATGGTTGTATCGGTCGGGGCAAGCACAGCACTCGTTCCCGCAGCCCTTGTTGCAGCTGATAGACTCAAAAGTAAGGGCACGAAAAGCTGTCTTAAACAAAAAACCTTTCATATCTTCAATACGCGCCAGATTGCCTCCAGCTTCCTAGCACCGGATTCCCAATTTTGAGGAGGAACATAAGGTTCAACCCGATCATTTCTGTTGCCATAGTTGTTCCGGTTGTAGTTGTTGTCGCGATTGAAGTTTTCATCCCGGACATATTGACCCTCTCGGTTGTAATTTCCATAGTTCCGACCTTGGTTCCCTTGACCTTGGCGCCAATTTTCAGTGTTGGATCCTTGAGCGTTAGGTCGGAAACCCCTCGTCTGATCATTCACTGCATAAGCATTCTCTTCATAGTAACACTCTTCAACTGGTGGTGGCGTCTAGTCAAGTAATTCACAACATTTACCTTTTCTGCACCTCCGCTCACATGCCTCAATACCAACCCCAACTCGGTCCTCATCTGAGCCATCTCCTCACGAATCTCCTCTGCAGACTGATTATTCGTAGCATGAACGACAAATGTGTTTCTCCCAGTATCCGACCTCCTAGTGCTCCATGCTTTATTGTTGCGAGAGATCTTCTCCAATTTTTCTGCAATCTGCGCATATGTGCATTCACCATATGATCCTCCAACAATAGTATCAAGTACTACTTTATTGTTGTCATTCTGACCTCGATAAAAATATTCCTTCAGCTACTCATCATCAATACGGTGATCTGGGATACCTCTTATGAACGAAGTGAATCTGTCCCATGAGCTACTCACAGACTCTCCAGGTAATGCCACAAAGTTATTGACCTTATCTTTGTGATTGAGCTTCTTGGACACTGGATAATACCTTGCTAGGAGCACAACTCTCAGTTGGTTCCATGTATAGATTGAGTTATAAAGAAGCTCAGTGAACCATATAGCAGCATCGCCTGTCAGTGATAGAGGGAACAGTCGCAATCCAATGACATCCATATCCAGGTCTGGTCGACCTACACAGCTCTTGCAGACCACCATTATATTGGCTATGTGAACATGTGGGTCCTCCGATGGCAACCCTGAGAACAAGCCCCTCGTTGTAAGCATCTGCATTAAGCTACTGGTTACCACAAATGTGTGCCCTGGAAGCAAAGGGGGTAAGACTAGAGGTCTATCAGAATCAGCAATATTGACGTTGCCCCTGTAGTTGTCGTGCAGTTGTGGGCCTAGTGGACCATGCACCCTTACTGCATCTCCTAATTGATTTTCTACTAGACCCCGATTTTCCCGACCATATACTCTTGGTTGTTGTAACTCAACTGCATCACCAAGATTTACTCCGATAGGATTAGCTGGAATTCCTTGATTGTTCATTCTTCGCAAAGTTCGGTTCAACTCTGGATCGTACGGAGTAAGCGGTTCGCCCTGGCTCCCTGTGCTTGGCATACACAAGAGCCAGAACCTGAGAGAGACAAAAACAAAAAGAAAAAGTAAAATTAGGAAATATTTTACTAACGCTCAATAATGTAGTTAAAAGGATTTTTAAACGAAAGTAGCAACAAGGTAAGTTCTAACGCGTGCACTCGTTAAAAGGATTTTTAAACGAAAGAATTATCAATGCATGCAAAACACTATTCAAGAATTGCTTATTTACTATTCATACTTTGTTAATCGCTCATGGTTCCCACAACCCTAGTTATGAAAGTTAGCTACTCATTATCTCAAAAACACAATCAAAATTTATTAAAATAAATATGCTTGTGTTAATCATAAAAAGTTAAGAACAATAGCTAAACCATCTTTTATTAATCACGAATACAAATAAATAATAAAGGAGAAGAAAGAATAAACCACAATTCTCCAGCCTCCACGGCGGCTCTTCCAAAGTTCCTAAG
>JAJOOE010001638.1:0-29200 GCA_036250405.1 Solanum raphanifolium
TGAGGGTCTCGGTTCTAAATGATTTCATGACCTAGCTTAAGGTCTTGCTAGCTTATAAAGGTGATTAATCAACTAGCTAATCAACCCCTTAAGTCCTTAAACAACACTCCAAACTTCAACGACAAGACCCTTACAACTCACTAGTTCGAACGACTAGTTTCCGAACGTCACTGTCATTTCTCATCATTTCATCAAGTTCTCAACTCCAAACTCACATGTGAGGCTCTAGTTTCACTAGTTCGTTTTTAGGGTCGTTACAGACTTATCTTGATTCTCGAACTATTTCAAATCTTTGAAAAGGTGTTTGAAAATCATGATCTGCTCGTCATGCTCTTCAAACTCATCTTCATCTACCTCATTTTGGTCATTCATCTTGTGGAGTAACATGATATTGATAAGTTTAACAAAAAAAATATTTTTACTGAAACAATAACAAAGACTGTTGGATAGAAGAATTAAAGCAAGTAAATAAATTTCCGCGATAGAAGAGGCTTTCATTGAAGACAAGGAAATACAAACTATGGCCATGACCATGAGTCATTTTTCCTTTTTCAAAACATTACGAGGGAAATTAAAACATAATTAATTAAAAATGATATAAAAGATGGGTTCCAGGCCTCATTCTAACTACCACCGATTTTAGAAATAACATAAAATTCATCTTTGTCTATCAAGATGAATGAGGGATCAAAAGCAGAGTGGCGGTCCAATTAGGAACTTTCTCCATTGGCTTAGCGTCTTGTATGCTTGATGTCTCAATCATCTCATCAACCATAACATCATATTCTTTAGAAAGACCCCCAGTTCCTTCTTCAAGATCGTCATCATTGGCATATTCTTGTACTAGAAAGGACTGATACAAATGAGGCAAAGCCTTTGGTGGAACATAATTAGTCTCTATCACGACCCATGGGTACCCCCTAGATGTTACATGGTATATAGAACCCTGAAGGACTCCATACAAGTCACTTAGCTCTCATAACATAAGAAATAGAACAAATAGAGTAAAACAGTTCAAGTCCAAACATTTTTTTATAAAACGAAAAGCGGAAGTTTAAACTCATGTCTCAACATAACCATCTAATACAATAGAATGAAATTGGGCCTAGCCCATACATCATGTTCAAAAGGAAAATACAAGAAATAAACTAGAACGGTCACTCCATCCTCGAAGCATGAGGACTCACCAAAGCTCGGGAAAATCATGAACTCAATTACTAGCCACAAGAACCGAAAACTTGTCTGTCAAACCCTACATTTGGGAAAAATGTAGGCAAGAGTATGCGTTAGTACAAAACAATGTACCAAGTATGATAGCCATGCATAAAACATTTAAATCATGTTAAAAGGGATATTACATTTCATGACATGCGATTGACCAAGCTAAAACATCTTATGAAAGAGTTATACAATATAAGTCATGAATCATGGTCACTGCAAGCTAACTTCTTCTTTTAAAGCTTTGAACTCATATGTGATACTCTTGAGTAACCTTGGTTCCTTAGTACTTGTGGGGAATTGGCCTTAACTGCAATGAGACCATGTTAGCTATACCATGGAATCCAGTGTCTACCCCACACCGAAAATAGGTGTTCTACTTGCCTAAGGTCAAACCTTGAACTTCTAGCTTAAGTGGATCCACTAGCTAATCAACCTATGTGGGCACATAGTTATGGGATAAGGAGATTGCTACAAGAAACCCGACCTCTACTAACGGGGGAGCTTCCATCTCATGAGATTACTTTGGAAACCCGACCTCTACTAATGGGAGAGCTTCCATCTCATTGTCAATATCCACTCGGGCAGGCAGGCCAACCACGGACCATACCTACGGTCCGTGGTCAACTCCACGGGTCGTGGGTGGCCGACCGACGTGGTTTGGCTACTGCAGCACCTCGAAAGCTGCAATTTACCCTTTTTAAGGATATGGGGTGTTACAATATCTCCCTTTTGAGACCATTTGTCCTCGAATGAGATTTAAATTGGTACTAAAAGAGTAGGAGAGGAACTAACAACCCAACCTATGATGCAAATGCATACAACCAAGGAGGAACTATCGAATCCAAGCTAGGACGTTCTCAAAACATCATAAGAGGGGAGAACTAACTCTATCATCCCATTATGCATGCAATGCACATAATTAAGGAGGAAACATCAATTCCAATCTCAACATACTCAAATGCAACAGAAGGAAGTAGGAACTACATCTATGAACCCAAGATGCATGAATTCTCAACATTTATCAAAATTTCTCATGTTCAAGGAGGAAATACCTTCTCCAAGCTAAAGGCATGTTCAACACAATCTCATGAAGCCTTTATGCAATTTACTCTCAAAAAGCATAGCTAATGCATGTTCATCAATTCATCTCATGAATCAATAGGCAACTCATACTCAATGCACAACAACATGAGGATAATCAATCATATAAACTCATTTTATTTCAAAACACAAGTTTTCATGAACATGCATAACATAAGCAAATCATGGAAACATATAAAAACACATGACTCCCAAAACAAGGACAACTCAAGAGGAAACTCATTACCTCAAGCTAGAATAGGAGTAGGATATGAGAACATTGCTTTCTAAGAAAACCTAGCATGGTGAACGTCGCCGCCACGGCCGCCGACCAGCTCTCTATAGAGGCTGGTCTGCTTTCTATGTCAGATTTCCCATATCTCAACCCTAAAATGCCTATCACAACTCCTAGTTTGCCTATGGAGAAGTCTTATATTAATTCAATTACAAATGGTACTCCTACATCATTACATATTGGACTTAAGGAAGTAATATATGTGGAAGGTGTTCCACGTATCCAATGGATGGAGGCAAAAGTGGATACTATGAACAAAATTGAAAATTTGCAGTATGTTGTCGTTGGCAAATTTACATATGATGTAGTAGATCTGGAGGAGCTAAGATTGATAATTCCCAAACAATGTAATATTAAAAGGGATTGTTAAATTGGGCTACTATGCAACAAAAACATTCTTATTAGGCTTAATCAACATGCAAATTTTGTTAACCTTTTCTTGAAAGGGACCTACTATATTGAGTGCAACGATGGATATTCATATCTTATGCACACATTGATCTATGATGCACATTTTAAGATTAATGAAAAAGCCACTATGGCAATGGCTTGGATTTCGTTTCCAAACCTATTGCCAACTTTCTTTGTCAAAGAATGCTTATTTTTTTTGGCATATGCAGTGGAGAAGCCCGTACAGCTTGATCTAGCAACAATTTATAAAACTAGACCAAGTTGTGCGAGGGTGAAGGTTTTGGTGGATTTGGAAGCAATTTTTCCTAAATTGGTTATGATGGATATTATAAATGAGAGGACTGAAGAGATGCGATTTGAAGAAATTCAAATTAGATATGACTATGTTCCTAAATATTGTCTGGAATGCAATTTGAAAGGACATGACAAAAAGGAATGTCAAATTTGATTAAAAAAAAGCAAGAGATAGTGGTGGTAGGAAAGGAGGAGGAAAAGAGAGACGATGCAATGGAGAACACTGGAAAACCTGAAAGACCTGAAAGACCTTGGGTTTACTACTTTAGAAAAAGAAAAACAAGGGTGTTATCAAGTGGATTGGTAGTTGGAGACCCGGGTACATGGAGAGCTGTGAAGAGTAATATATTTGCAAGTCTAGGGGAAGATACTACAGATAAAGTAACTTCTGATGCCATCAATTCTAGTGCTAATATTCCCAGTCCAGTTATTACAACCAATGTACATGAGCGTAAAGAGATAAGGGAGGAGATACAAAAAAATGAAACAATTAAGGATTGGGTCAACTAAGTCTTTGGCAAAACATCAATGGATCAAGCCAAGGGATCTAATGTCAAAGAAGTTCCTACAAATGTAAAAGACAATAGTAATAAGAAACAAATAACTGTGGATAAAACTGCAAAAGAAGAAACAAATGCAAATGAGGTAAATGAGGCAACAATTGACAACTATCAGTCAATAGAACAACAATCTGCAGAAGACAGTGGTGGTATTCAGAATGAATGTGATAATGAGCAAGTAAACAACAAAGAAATAACAGTATTCCAAAGTCATCAAGTAGTGCAGCATATAGATGTGGTAGCTAATGACAAGGCTATCATTATGGTACCAAATCAAACTGATGTTATTCAAGTCATATCTCCCATTATGGTATTATATGATATAATGTCTCATAACTTGGGAGAGGAGGAGCTACTGGTTTTGGAGGAAAATCAGGCTACATGTGTATCAAAAGTTGAATATCCCAATGAGGAAATGAATTATCTATCACAGGAAGCAGCCTTATCCCCAAAGTTATTGAAAAGCTCAAGGAAAGGGAAGCAACAAGCAAGTGGAGTGGAGAATCAATGTATCAGGGTGTTATCAAAGAGAAATAAATCAAAGATATTATGAAAGCTCTAATTTGGAACATTAGGTCGGTTAAATCCCAACAAGCTTTCCATAGAGTGCAAATGTTGCATAATATTCATAAATTTTCTTTCATTGGTTTATTGGAACCTTTCCAACATGCCAGACACATTAACAAATACTATAGAAGACCGAAGATGCAGGTGGTGAACTCAAACTGTAATGGAAAAATATGGTGCTTTGTCAATTCAGAGTTTGATATTACAGTGGTCAAGGATACTGAGCAACAATTGACATTATACTTAAAACATCACCAACAAAGTTAGCAATGTCTTATTATACTGGTCTATGCTAAATATAATGCTGAGGATACACTAATGCTTTGGGAAGACATATATCAATTATCAACAGATATGGACAACCCTTGGTTAATAGGTGGGGATTTCAATGTGGTCTTGAATGAAGAAGAAAATATTGGTGGATTACTAGTCCAAGATGCTGATCATTAAGATTTTGATATTTGTATCCATAGTTGTGAACTAGCAGAAATTAAATTCAAAGGAAGTCCATTCACCTAATGGAATGGAAGAACTGGAAATGATTGCATTTTTGAGATATTGGATAGAATCTTATCTAATCAACTAATGCAGAATTTGTTTACTCATATGGAGGTTGAACATCTTGCTAGAATAGGATCTGATCATGCTCCTATGTTACTACACATGGAGGAGGAGGTGATTAGACATAGGAAAACCTTTTAGGTTTCTGAACTTCTGGATTGAAAATGCTGCTTTTACTGAAGTTGTGAGACAGAATTGGGTGGCTAATGAAATTCAAAATCTTTTTCTATTATTCAAGGAAAATATCAGAAGGGTTAAAATTGCCTTAAGTAAGTGGAGTAAAGAGACTTATGGTGATATCTTTAAACAATTAGTGATTAGAGAAGATATTGTTAAAGTTAAAGAGTAATTGTTTGAGGAGGTTCCCAGTGCTGAAAATAGAGTAGTACTCCAGAAGGCTAAGGTAGAACACAAGAAATACTTGCTCTTTGAAGAAACCTTTTGGAGACAGAAGGCTGGATTTGACTGGTTTGAGAAAAGGGACAGAAATAAAAGATTTTTTCATAGCATTGTGAAAGGTAGAAGAAAGAGACTTCAACTTAATAGAATTCAAGATAGTCAGGGTGCCTGGTTAGTGGAAGAAAATGAAATAGCAGTAGAGGCAACAAAATAGAATTCAAGATAGTCAGGGTACCTGGTTGGTGGAAAAAAATGAAATAGCAGTAGAGGCAACATAATTCTATGCTAACCAATTTTGTCAAGAGAGAGATGCTACATCCTTTTCATTATTGAGGCACATTCATAAGAGTATTATAGAAGAGGAAAATGAAGATCTGTGTAGAGATCCTACTCTTGATGAAGTTGAGAGAGCTATTTTCAGCCTAAATGGTGACAGTGATGGTGGCCCTGATGGTTTGACAGGTAAATTCTATCAAAGTTGTTAGGAGATAATAGGTCAAGACATTTTCAGAATGGTCTAAGAGTTTTTTAGGGGTAGCTCTCTACCCAAGTCAATTACTCATACTAATTTGATCTTATTGCCCAAAAAAGATCAGATTAACACTTTTGTTGATCTAAGGCCAATTAGCTTGAGTAACTTTATCAACAAGATCATTTATAGGGTTGTTCATGATAGATTGGAAGGCTTACTCCCCAGATTAATCTCTTCAAACCAATTAGGTTTTATGAAAGGTAGAAGTATTATTGAAAATGTGTTACTAACATAGGAGATTGTTACAGATATCAGAAAGAGGGGTAAACATTCAAATGTTATATTTAATCTTGATATGGCTAAGGCCTATGATAGGGTCTCTTGTTATTTCCTGATGAAGGTGCTAAGGAAGATGGGCTTTGTTGAAATTTTTGTTGATTTGATACGGAGATTACTGGCCAATAATTGGAATTTTGTATTAATAAATAGGCAATCACATGGTTTCTTTCATTCCACCAGAGGGGTGAAATAGAGGACCTCTATCCCTTGCACTATTTATATTGTCAGCTGAAGTTTTATCCAGGGCCCTAATGCTTTATTTGAGGATAGCCAGTTTCAGGGATATGGAATGCCAAAATGAAGTGTTAATATAAATAATCTGGCTTATGTAGATGATACTATTATATTTGTATCAGTCCACAAATATTATTTGAAGAAGATTATGACAGTGTTGAAGAAATACGAGAATCAATCAGGTCAAAAGATTAACAGAGACAAAAATGCCTTTTATATTCACCAAAATGTAGTTGTTGTTGATAGAACTCTGGTGGAAGAATGTACAGGTTTTAATAGAGGTGAGTTACCTTTTAAATACCTAGGATGTCCTATCAGAAATGAGCATTATTTTGATATTATTGGAAGAGTTAAAGCAAAGTTACAAGCTTAGAAAGGAAATTTGTTATCTTATGGAGGTAAAGAAGTGTTGATTGAAACTGTACTTCAAAGTGTTCCTATACATGTCCTTTATGATATTGTTCTACCAATATGTGTACTAAAAGAAATCCATATCATCTTTGCCAAATTTTTTTTGAGTAACAAAGTCAATGGTAAGAGCAAACACTGGGATGCCTGGAACAATATTTGTTTACCTAAACAAAAAGGAGGTTTAGGTTTTAGATCTATGATTGACATGTCTCAAGCTTTATATGCTAATATTTGGTGGATATTTAGAACTCAAAACTCTCTATGGTTAATTTTCATGTGGAATAAATATTTTAAGAAGCAAATACCAAGTTTAGTATAATGGAAATGTGTAATACCCCGGGAACTAGTAGGTGAAACTAGGGCCTAACGTAAGAGTTCTAGGGCTTTACATGAGAGTTTTAGAGTTTGATGTGTGGGTTAGAATCGTAAAAAGGCTTCCCATACTTAGAATGAGAGGTTTAGGTGTTAAACGTCAAGGTACGACTCCCCAAAGACCAACCAAAGGGGTCCTTGGGGAGGACCCTAAAGTCTACCCCAAAACTTCCCAAAATAGTGAACCACAGAGGGGACAAGCTGCAGACCCCAACCCAAGAAGGACTAGTACGGTCCGTGGGTCTATCCAAGCCCCATATGTGGGGGTCGTGGATAGGGTCCTGCAAACTGCCCTAAGTCGGCCAGAGGTAACGGTCTTTATATAAATTCCTAATTTAGTTAGTTTATTGTAGGGTCATTTTATATTATTTTAACAAACCTATATAAGTACTTTTAAGTCATTAAACAACCTTTTACACTTCATAAATCTCAAACCCAAAATCATAACCAACTTTCCCCCAAATATTTCTCTCTAAAACTCCATAGAAGAAGAAGAAGAAGAAGAAGAAGAAGAAGAAAGTGAAGTCTAGGGTTGAAGGGGCTGTCTTTTCTACTCAATTTCATAGCTTATTCATATATGGATTCTTCCATCCATATAGCCCCCTAGATTTCCCCCAATTGTGAAGACAAACCCCCAATTCTAGCTAGGGTTTCTTCCTATATTGTGGGTAGTGTTGAGTATGATTCCAACTGAGTGGATAATACTTGTTTATGATTGTTTTAGTATTGAATTATGATATTATGATGAATTATATGTTTTCCATGGTTAACCCTAGTCTAATTGATGAGATTGAATTATGTGGGGCTATGCCATGAAATGTGAACTTGAGGATTCATAGGCGATCTTCTAGAATTAATGATATGAGTAGTAACTGATCAAGAATACAAACATATAGACATGAATTGAATTAGAACAATGTGAATGTGATGAATCTTGACTAGTAAAGCTTGAAGTTGAACCTTTATGATGAATTATGACTAGAATCACTTGATAGTGAAGAATGCGATTAGAATGCCTTGGAATCTATGAATGATGATTGTAAAAGTAATGCTTTGAGTGTAAGGCTTGTAGTCATGACTGTTGATCACTAGGGTTTTGAGAGTAAAACCAATATGGTGAACTAGGTATGTTAAGGCTTTGAGAGTAAAGTCTATATGAGAATAGAAGCTCAATGGATAGAATTATGGTGGAAGACTTTTAACTACCTAATCTACCTCATGAATGCTTGAATGTATGAAGTGATAGAATCACTTGAGTCGTGATGATATCCATGTCTACTGTAGAATTCTAGATATGGTATTATGCATGAATATGATATGACATGAAAGGTTCTCTCACATAGAATGATTCTAGGTTGAAAGTCTATTCTCACCTAAAATGAATCTAAGTCCTAGGACTATGAAATATGTTGAGGCTTGTGGTGACTCCCCAAAGAGACCTTTACATGATAGAGATGTGAGGTGAGTTCCCTTACTCCTAATTAGTTAGACATGAGGTGATTACCCATGTCATGATATGAGGAGTGTGAGGTGATTACCCTTTATGTATGGATGACTCCCAAGGCAAGCGGTGATTACCCATTAGCCTTTATGTTGATCATGGAGGTGATTACCTATGATCCTTATGTGATGATGTGAAAGCGAATACTGATATTACACATTAAAATGGATATGGAGGTGAAGACATATATCCCATTAAAAATGAACATGGAGGCAAATACCAATGATTTATTAGTATGTATGACTAAAGGTGATTAACCTTGTCTTTATGATTCATTGATATGTATGACTAGAGGTGATTAATCTTGTCTTTATGATTCCATGATATGCATGGCTTGAGGTGAGTACCCTTGTCCTTCATGATGAACACATATATGTCTTGAGGTTCCCCATTGCATTTATGAACATGAACATGACTAGTTTGGATTGTTGCTTGGTAGGCCCATCCAATACATACATGACTAGAGGTGATTCCCCTTGTCTTTATGATGTTAAGAGATGATAAACATGAATGATGAACCTAAAATGTCTAGCTTAGCATGGGTAGGATTATGGGGTCTTGTTCATGCATGGCACAAGCTTGCCTTAAGGTGACTCATGAAGTGTTCCTCTTATGTGATATATGCTTAGATAGGATTGTGTTATAGTTGCCTTCCTTGTTATGTTATGATTGACTAAAGGTGAGAGATTCCCTTGGTTATGAAGTAAGCAAAGAATGAGACCAAATGAATGGTAATTATGAATATGGTTACTTCAAGGTTATGCTTAGTGTGAATGGTATTATGGGATGTCATTCATGCATTGAACAAGTATGCTTTGAGGTAACTTGAGAAGTAGTTCTCTTATGATATGGGTGACGAAGGATGGAATAATGCTTATATGATGCTTATGTTGGAGACTTTTCTTATGATTATGACATTGTCTCTTATGCTTATAGTTTATAATTCATGAAGTATTTCATATGATTATGGATTATGTCTTATATTGACTAACCCTTATATTATGCTCTTATGATGTTATGCTAGGTAACATATTTAGTACATTTTGTACTAACGCATACTTTGCCTACATTCTAATCAAATGTATGATTTGGAGATTGAGTTCCATTCTTGAGGATAGGTTTCTAAGGAGCAAAGGATTTGAAGACTTGATGAGTCCTTATAGCTTCGAGGAAAAAACCCACTATTTCCTTATGTCTTTTATTTCTATTTTTTGAGACTATTATATGGGTTGTGACCCAAAGAGTTTATTCAAAAGTTGTATTAGATGGTTTGAGACAAAAGTGTAGTAAGACTTCCGCTTGCTTTTATAAAAGACTTCGATTGTATGGATAAAGTTTTTAAAATTTCCATACTTTTCTATTATCTTATGTTATGATATGCTAAGGGCTTGTATGAGATCCCTTCGGGGTCATGTACGCCATGTTACTTCTAGGGTGTATTCCTGGGTCGTGACAAACTTGGTATCAGAGAACAAAGTTTAGAATGGTTCTAGGTTTGTCTTAAACCACGTCTAGTAGAGTCTTGTTCATAAATGTGAAGCGCGCCACATTTATGAATAAGAGGTTATTGGATGTTTAGGAAACTTCACTTCTTCATTCTCTAAGTCGTGCCATAGAGTTTGGCTCTAGTAGGTACTTCTTCTAATCCGTGCTCTATGGCTTTTCAGGGTATGGCTAATACAAGGGCTAATGCTAGGAGAAATAAAGAAGAAAATATGGATCAAGAGGTTCCTCTCCAAGTTCTACCCCAAGATCCTCCTCAATCTCCAATTGACCCTATAGGGGAGAATGTGACTCATGCGGAGTTTAGGTCCACTATGCAATTGTTGGCTCAAGTTGTGACGGCTCAAGTCAATAGAGAGATAGTAGCTCCGGTGAACCCTAATGTGAATTTTGCATCCTTAAGAGTAAGGGAGTTTATTACGATGAATCCTCTGGAGTTTCATGGCTCCAAAGTGAAGGAAGATCCTAAGGAGTTTATAGATGATATGTATAAGATTCTTGATATCATGGGGGTGACTTTGGTAGAGAAAGCGGAGTTAGCCGCTTACCAATCGAAAGGGGTAGCTCAAATATGGTATGTTCAATGGAAAGAGAGTAGATCGGTAGAAGCGGGTCCCATAGAGTGGTATTTGAGAAGGCATTCCTTGATAGGTTCTTTCCCCTAGAGTTGAGGGAGGCTAAGATGCAAGAATTTATTAACCTTAAGCAAGGTATTA
This sequence comes from Solanum raphanifolium, assembly GCA_036250405.1. Lineage (NCBI taxonomy): Eukaryota > Viridiplantae > Streptophyta > Magnoliopsida > Solanales > Solanaceae > Solanum > Solanum raphanifolium. The sequence continues at coordinate 10,937 of JAJOOE010001638.1, forward strand.
TGAGTGTTCAAGAGTACTCTCAAAAGTTTACTCAACTCTCCAAATATGCTCCAACTTTAGTGGAGGATTCAAGGGCTAGGAAGAATCATTTCATGATGAGAGTGTCCGACTTAGTAGAAAAAGAATGTCGTATGGCAATACTTATTGATGATATGGATATCTCACATCTTATGGTTTTCACCTAACGAATTGAGGAGTCAAAACTCAAGAAAGAATCTAAGTGAGAAAAAAAGGTCTAGATTGGATGATGATAAGTCCTTTGATGATGAGTCCGATGGACATGGTCGCCCTAGGTTTAGACAAAAATTCCCTGGGCAAAGTCCCTCAAGTACTCCAAAGTTCAACCAAAAGAGGGTGTCTAACCCTAAGTCTCAAGAAAATGGTAGTGAATTCTATTGTCGGGGTGTTGTAAGTGTGGTAGAAGGCATGAGGGTGAATGCTTAATGGGTTCTAATGTTTGTTTTGGTTGTGGTGAGTTGGGCCACAAGATAAGGCATTGCCCTAAGGTTGCTATAAATGAAAAGGATAGTCATCGTAGGTCCCAACCCTACCCTTCCTCCTGTCCAATTGGTTTGGGTAAGAAGGCTTCAAAGAAGAATAGGCCTTAAGCTCTCCAAGCTAGAGGTGAACAAGAGTGATCTCCTTATCTTGCTACCGGTATGTGTTTTATGCTTTGACTAGATTCCGATATTGCTTGTCTTTTATGACTTGATAGATTTGATATGAGAGACTTTGATGTTGTCTTTAGTATGAATGAGCTTCATTGTTGCCTTTATGCTATAAAAGATGTTTAGAAGAGTTTGTATAGGCTTACTCCCAAGAGGGAGATGGTGTGCCTAGCTAGTAAGGTTATTATGTGTTTATATGTTGCCACGATTTCCTTATATGATGCATGTTCATGAAAACTTATGATTTAAAAGAAAAAAAATGAGTTTGCATGGTGATTTCCTTATGTTGTGGTGCATTGAGTATGAGTTGCCTAGTTTGACTTCATGAGATGAATATATGAGCATGCCTTAGTTTTGAGTTGAAAGATTCCTCCTTGAATAAATGCTTTTTTAGAGTAAATTGCATTTAGTCTCCATGAGTGTATTTTGAGCATGTTTTAGTTAGGAGATGGTAGTTCCTCCTTGTAAAATGAGTAAATATAGAATTTCATGCATTTTGGGTTGTTAGATGTAGTTCCTACTCCCTTGTGTTGCATTGAGTATGTTTAGTGGGAGTTGAAGTTTTCCTCCTTGTTTATGTGCATTTAAATGTGTTGCATGCATGATGGGCTGCTAGTCTAGAGTCGTTTCATTTAAGAAGTGTTTAGAATTGTCATTCGAGGACGAATGATCCCAAGGGGGAGATATTGTAATACCCCGGAAACTAGTAGGTGAAACTAGGGCCTAACCTAAGAGTTCTAGGGCTTTATGTGAGAGTTTTAGAGTTTGATGTGTGGGTTAGAATCGTAAAAAGGCTTCCTGTACTTAGGATGAGGGGTTTAGGGGTTAAACGTCAAGGTATGACTCCCCAAAGACCAACCAAAGGGGTCCTTGGGGAGGACCCAAAAGTCTACCCCAAAGCTGCCCAAAATAGTGAACCACAGAGGGGACCTATGCACTGTAGGGTGGTCCGCGCTCCGTGGGTCAAAGGAAAATGGAAAAGCTATAGACCCCAACCCACAAAGGATCCCGCAGGTGAGGGTCGTGGATAGGGTCCTGCAAATTGCCCAAAGTCGGTCAAATGTAAGGGTCTTTATGTAAATTCCTATTTTAGTTAGTTTATTGTAGGGTTGTTTTATATTATTTTAATAGACCTATATAAGTACTTTTAAGTCATTAACCAACCTTTTACACTTCATAAGTCCCAAACCCAAAATCATAACCAACTTTCCCCCAAATATTTCTCTCTCTAAAATTCCATAGAAGAAGAAGAAGAAGAAGAAGAAGGTGAAGTCTAGGGATGAAGGGGATGTCTTTTCTACTCAATTTCGTGGAGAATCTTCAATAAGGTATGTTAGCTTATTCATCTATGGATTCTTCCATCCATAGAGCCCCCTAGATTTCCCCCAATTGTGAAGACAAACCCCCAATTCTAGCTAGGGTTTCTTCCTATATTGTGGGTGGCATTGAGTATGATTCCAATTGAGTGCATAATACTTGTTTATGATTGTTTTAGTATTGAATTATGATGTTATGATGAATTTATATTTTTTCCATGGTTAACCCTAGTCTAATTGATGAGATTGAATTATGTGGGTTTATAACATGAAAGGTGAACTTGAGGATCCATAGGTGATCTTCTAGAATTAATGTTATGAGTAGTAATTGATCAAGAATACAAACATATAGACATGAATTGAATTAGAATAATGTGAATATGATGGATATTGACTAGTAAAGCTTGAAGTTGAACCTTTATGATGAATTATGACTAGAATCACTTGATAATGAAGAATGTTATTAAAATGCCTTGGAATCTACGAATGATGATTGTAAGAAGTAAAGCTTTGAATGTAAGGCCTGTAGTCATGAATTTTGATCACTAGGGTTTTGAGAGTAAAACCAATATAATGAACTAGATATGTTAAGGCTTTGAGAGTAAAGTGCCACGTCCCGCCACATCACATTTAAATTTTGCGTCCGGATAGGGGTGGAAGGGTCTAGAGTTGTGGAGAGGTTTGCGGAGAACTCTAGAACCTTTTAGATTATTCAAGAAGGCTCTAGAATAACTTAGACTTTTCAAGAAAAACCTTAGAATTCTCTAGAGTGTGTAGAGAATTCTAGAGAGGGGCCTTTGTGTAAATAATCTGGGGACTTGTAAGTAATTTTTAATTGCACTTTAGTCCTTAGGAGTTAGTATAAATAGAGGGTGCCATTCATTTGCAAGGCATCCAAGCTTGAGACAAGCATCCAACAACTTGTAAAGCTTTCTTATAAGCAGTATAAGCCTTCTTCAAAAATTCTCTAAGTCTTCCTATTCATTCTCTTAGCGATCTTAGTTTAAAAGGGCTTACTTGAGCTTACAAGCTCATGAAAGATTTGTGAGTAAGTTGTCAAGTGCTGCACGGAGCATTAGTGAGACTCTAAGTCCGTGACAAAAGTCTTTATGAGAATAAAAGCTTAATAGATAGAATTATGGTGGAAGACCTCTACCTACCTAATCTACCTCATGAATGCTTGAATGTATGAAGTGATAGAATCACTTGAGTCATGATGATATCCATGTATAATGTAGAATTCTAGATATGGTATTATGCATGAATATGATATGATATGAAATGTTCTCTCACATAGAATGATTCTAGGTTGAAAGTCTATTCTCACCTAAAATGAATCAAAGTCCTAGGACTGTGAAATATGTTGAGGCTTGCTTTTATAAAAGACTTCGATTGTATGGATAAAGTGTAGTAAGCCATGAAAGAGTTGCACTGCATTCCTTAAGTCCCGGGATTGAGTTATGAGGATATGTGCATTCATCCGAATCTAGACCTCCCGGAAGGGTTTAAGGTGCCAAAATTCAACGTTTTAGGAGGAATAGGGAATCCCTTAGCGCACCTAAGTTCCTACTGTGACTAGCTCATATGAGTTGGCAGAAATGAAGCCTTATTAATGCAGCTCTTTAGCCGAAGTTTAAGCAGAGAAGCTTTGGAGTGGTTTACCTTCCACGAGATAAAATAGTGGTCTAGCTGGGACGCACTAGCTAAGGAATTTGTCGAGCGGTTCTCCTATAATGTGGAGATCGTTCCTGATCGATATTCGTTAGAGAAGATCAGATAGAAAACCACTGAAAGTTATCGTGAATTTACGTACAAATGGAGAAAAGAGGCAGCAAGAGTTCGGCCTCCTATGTCTGAGAAGGAGATCGTTGAAGTATTTGTGCGGGTTCAAGAACCCGAGTATTATGACAGGATCATATTGCTCGTTGGAGCAAAGTTTGCCGAGATAGTCAAAGTTGGTGAGACTATCAAAGACGGGCTAAGAACCGGGAAGATTGCCCGGGTTGCTGCCTCGCTTGGATCCTCGGGTTTGTTGAAGAAGAAGAGAGAAGATGTGTCTTCTATCTCTTATGCATCTGAGGGGAAGAAGACCCCAAGAAAATCCTCATCATACCAAGGTCGTTCTCGCCCTTTGCAGGCTGATTACCAAACCCCTCCCCCTAATTACCATAATACTCCCTCTCATGTTTACCAAACCCCTCCCCCCCGTTTACCAAACTCCTCCCCAATATACCAGACCCCGCCTTCTCATTATCGCAATGATGCCCCAAACTGTGCAAATGTCCAGTCAAACTACCAAGTACCTCCTCCGGTATATCAAACCCCACCTCCACACTACCAAAATAACCCTTCCACTTACCAAGCTCCACAACCAAATTACCCAACAAATTCCTATCCCATATACCAAGCTCTTCGTCCAAACACTACAAATTATCGTCAAATAACTCCTCCCTAATAAGGCAACTACGATTCTCATACAAGATTTGAAAAGAAACCCACTAGAAATTTCACTCCTTTCATCGAGAGTCGAACCCAGCTTTTTGAGAGGTTGACTGCAACAGGTTTTCTCTACCAGGTTGGGCCCAAGCTTGTCGATACCAGCTCTAGGTTTTACAGACCTGACCAAAGATGTGCATATCACTTTAACAGTGTTGGACATGATACCGAGGACTGTATCAACCTAAAGCACAAGATCCAGGACTTGATTGACCAGAAAGTGGTCACACTCTAAATCGCTGCACCTAACGTCAACAGTAATCCTCTTTCAAACCATGGAGGCGTCAATATCAACATGATAGAGACAGAAGATGAGTGGTGCATGACTAAGGCGATTGTCTCGATTAGGCCAAATGACCTTGAGAGGGCTGTGGCTTCATTGTCCATGAAAGAGAAAAAGGAATTTATAATTATGACACCTCAGAAGGTTGTTGCCAAGAGAAATTTCCGCCCAACAAAAGTTTGTGATTGAAGCTGTTGCTACCCAGGGTATGACTAGATCCCACAGATGCTACACACCAAAGTGTTAGCTTAGGGAGTGCAGAAGAAAGATCAATCCAAAAGGACAATTAGTGAAGCTGAAGCAGAAGAGTTCTGGAGAAAGATGCAACCAAAAGATTACTCGATCATGAAACATCTGGAGAAAACACCAGCTCATATTTTTGTGTGGGCCTTGCTGATGAGTTCACAACTGCATATGCAAGCTTTGATGAAGGCTTTTTTTGGATAACACTTATGTGCCCGTGAATACTAATAGTGATAACTTGGAAGCCATGATAAGCCAATTCGTTCGAGGACACCACATCAGTTTCTGTGACGAAGAGTTACCCTTTGAAGGCAAGATGCACAACAAAGCTCTGCACGTCACCATTAAGTGCCGATATAAGATTGTAAATCGCATTTTGGTCAATGACGGGTCTGGTCTCAATATTTTCCCACTTTCCACTCTGAAACAACTAAATTTTGACTTGGGAAAGGTTCACCAGAACCAGGTCAATGTGAGAGCTTTTGATGGAGAGCAAAGAGACACGATGGGTGCAGTAAATTTAGGGATTCAGATGGGTCCTGCAGAGTTTAATGTGGAGTTTCAGGTGTTGGATATCAACACCAGTTACAATATGCTTATGGGAAGACCGTTTATCCACATGGCTAGGGTTGTGCCTTCTACCTTTCACCAACTGATGAAATTTGTTTGGAAGGACTAGGAATTGATCATTCATGGTGAAGGGAGCCATCCCAATGGATATGCGCCGATTGTTGATAAGGTCTCCCGAGGTTGTGATTTCTACATGGTGGAGCTGGTAAATGCCACCGGTGATGACTTGGCTCCACAGCATCCTATGCCTTCGGTGTACAAAATGATTGTTGTTGTTATGCTCCGAAATGGTTTCGAACCAGGTTTCGGGTTGGGGAAGCATTTCCAAGGAATTGTTGAGCCTGTTCAAATTTCTACCAAATGAGCAAAGTTTGGTTTGGGGTATGTCCTCGCAGATGATGATGAAGCAAAGGTGGTGAACAAGAATGTTGATCAAGTATTGGCCAGGCCGATACCTCATTTACACCAGTCATTCCCGATGCGAGAATATGTCAAGGATGATGGTCTTGAGAAAGGAATCTGGGGCATGTTCAAAGAAGTTGACGCAATCATTGAGGATGAAGTCGGGACCTCAGGAATCCGTGATGCTGAGCCAGAGGAGCAAATCCAGAATTGGAACTCCATACCGCTCCTGATTCCCCATGCAGCTTGGTAGAAAAGACACGTGTTTTTGTTTCTTTTGAAAATCGATGGTAGTTCGGAAGAGGCCCAGGACCTACCCTTTACGCATATCTTGTTTATTTAAGTCTTTGAATTCCCCTGTGGTGTTTCAAAAGGCTATATGGCCCTTGGTCATGGCCAAAGTTTATTCCCATTTTTCAGTTTAAATGAAAAGCCTCTCTTACCAAAATCCTGTTTATTTACTTTTCTGCTTACGTTTACTTTCCTAACTTTGTTTGTTTATGATTTCAGTAATAATAATTTAAAACCTGCCAATGTCATGTCATGTCACGAGCCGAATGGACAAAATGAGGCAAGTGATGATGAATTCGGGGAATATGAAGAAGAAAATGAGGTACCTGAACATGTTGCTGAAGAGTTCCGACAGTTTGAGAACCAGCACAAGTCAAATCTTGAAAAAACTGAGACTGTGAATCTCGGAGATGAGGAATGTGTCAAAGAAGTCAGAATCAATGTCCATCTAACTGAAGCTCAAAGAAGGGACCTGGTTCATTTGCTTAGAGAATACATTGATGTATTTGCCTGGTCTTACAGAGATATGCTAGGGCTGAGTACGAATATGGTGTCCCATAAGTTGCCGATTAATCCAGAATTCAGTCCAGTAAAACAAAAGACTCAGAAGTTTAAGCCTGAGTTGAGTTTAAGGATCAAAGAGGAGATTACCAAGCAAATTGAGTCTCATGTCGTGGAAGTGACACAATATCCAACTTGGTTAGCCAACGTTGTTTCGGTTGCCAAGAAAGACGGAAGGATCAGAATTTGTTTTGACTACAGAGATCTCAACAAAGCAAGCCCAAAAGATAATTTTCCATTGCCAAACATCCACATTCTCATTGATAACTGCGCTAAGAATGAGATGCAGTCATTTGTGGATTGTTATGCGGGTTACCACCAGATCTTGATGGACGAAGAAGATGCAGAAAAGACAGCTTTCATTACGTCGTGGGGTGTATATCATTATCGGGTGATGCCTTTTGGTCTCAAGAATGTCAGTGATACTTATATGAGGACTATAACAACCATTTTTTTTATGATATGATTCATAAGGAGATCGAGGTGTATGTAGTTGATGTCATAATCAAATCCCGTGAGAGTTTGGATCACTTGACTCATTTAAGGAAGTTCTTTGATCATCTGCGTCGATACAATTTGAAGTTAAATCCCACCAAGTGTGCTTTTGGGGTGCCAGCTGGTAAGTTGTTGGGATTTATAGTCAGTAGAAGGGGTATTGAGCTTGACCCTTCCAAGATCAAAGCGATTCAAGAGTTACCTCCGAATACCAAGAAAGAGGTGATAAGTTTCCTGGGAAGGTTAAACGACATCAGCCGGTTCATAGCCCAGTCTACCGTGGTGTGTGAGCCCATCTTTAAGTTGTTGAAAAAAGATGTTTTGACCAAGTTGATCGGAGAATGTCAAGCTGCTTTTGATGCCATTAAGAATTATTTTTCCAATCCACCGGTGTTGGTCCCTCCACGAGAAGGAAGTCTATTATTGCTATATTTGTCCATCTCGAATAACGCATTTGGATGCGTGCTTGGTCAACATGATGAAATAGGGAAGAAAGAGCGAGCCATATACTACTTGAGAAAAAAATTCACCCCATATGAGGCCCGTTACACTCTCTTAGAAAGGACATGTTGTGCTTTGACCTGGATTGCTCAAAAGTTAACACATTATTTGTCTTCATATACCATATATCTTATCTCCAGAATGGACCCATTAAAGTATCTTTTCCAGAAAGCGATGCCGACCGGGAAGTTGGCTAAATGGAAAATGCTTTTGAGTGAGTTTGACATTGTGTATGTGACTCAAAAGCCGATAAAGGCACAAGCCTTGGCTGATCATCTTGCGGAGAATCCAGTTGATGAAGAGTATGACATTGTGTATGTGACTCAAGACTTATTTTGCCGATGAAGAACTTGCATTTGTGGGTGAAGATATTTTTGAAGCATACCCTGGTTGGTGAGTATTCTTTGATGGAGCAGCGAACTACCAAGGAAAAGGTATCGGAGCGGTCTTAGTGTTGGAATCTGGTCAGCACTATCCTATGGCGGCTAAACTCCAATTTGATTGCACAAATAACATGGTTGAATATGAAGCTTGCATCCTCGGTTTGAAAATGGCCATCAACATGAATGTTCATGAGTTGCTGGTGATTGGAGACTCAAATTTGCTGATTCACCAGGTTCAGGGAGAATAGGCCATGAAGAACCCAAATATCACACTATATGTGCAGTATACACAGAAGTTGTGTAAGAGATTTCACAAGATTGAATTCAGGCACACTCCCATGATATTGAATGAGTTGGCCGATGCTCTTGCCACCATCGCATCAATGATTAAACATCCAGATACAAGTTACATTGATCCAGTGGATATAGAGGTAAAAGAGCAGCATATCCATTATTCACATGTTAAAGCAGAACCAGATGGTTTGCCTTGGTATTTTGATATAAAAAAATACTTGGAGATTGGAATTTATCCTGAGAATGCAATGTTCAATCAGAAGACGTCGATACGTCGTATGGCCCTCAATTTCTTTCCAAGCGAGGAAATCCTTTATAGGAGGACTCCAGAATTAGGCCTTCTCAGATGTGTCGATGCAATTGAGGCTGCAAAAGTTTTTGAACAAATACATGCCAGAGTTTGTGGTACTCACATGAATGGGCTCACTTTGGCGAGGAAGATCCTTTGAGCTGGCTATTTTTGGATGACTATGGAATATGATTGTTGCAAGTTTGTGCAGAAATGTCACAAATGTTAGGTGCATGGTGATTTGATTCGAGTGCCGCCTCACGAACTCAATGTTATGAGTTCACCTTGGCCATTTGTAGCTTGGGGCATGGATGTCATTGGTCCAATAGAGCCAGCCGCCTCTAACGAACACAAATTCATTTTGGTTGCCGTTGACTACATCACCAAGTGGGTGGAAGCAGCTTCGTATAAGTCGGTGACCAAGGAAGTTGTAGCTGATTTTGTTCGTAATAATTTGATATGTAGATGAGTACCAGAATCCATCATTACTGATAATGAAGCGAATCTCAACAGTCATTTGATGAGAGAGATATGTGAACAATTCAAGATCACTTATCGAAACTCAACCGCTTATCGTCCCCAAATGAATGGAGCTGTAGAAGCGGCCAACAAGAACATAAAAAAGATTCTGAGGAAAATGATTGACAATCACAGAGGTTGGCATGAGATGTTGCCATATGCTTTGTTGGGTAACAAAACGACGGCCATAATATCAATTGGGGCAACTACGTATTTGTTAGTATATGGAACAGAAGCAGTTATACCTGCCGAGGTTGAGATACCTTTATTGAGGATAATCCAAGAAATTGAATTGAGTGATGTTGATTGGGTTCGCAAGCGGATTGAGCAACTAACATTGATTGATGAGAAGAGAATGGTTGTGGTTTGTCATGGTCAATTGTATCAACAAAGAATGATTCGTGCTTTCCACAAGAAAGTAAGAAGCAAGATATTTGAAATCGGCCAGTTAGTCCTTAAATGCATTTTCCCTCATCAGGATGAGTACAAAGGGAAATTTGCACCAAATTGGCAAGGACCCTACATGGTACGCAAAGTGTTATCTGGAGGTGCATTGGTCCTGTCGGAGATGGATGGCACCGAATGGCCAAAAATGATCAACTCAGACGCTGTCAAGAGATACTATGTGTGAAGTTTCAATTTGTATTTCTGTCATTCCCTTGTAATCTTTCTATTTGCTTGTAATTGCTTTGTTTAGAATTTTATCCATTTGTACTTGAACTACGTTCGAGCTGAATTCTCAAGAATGAGATACGTAGGCGGCCTATGTCAGTCTCGGTCAATTCCTTAATTAAATTTCTTATTTTTGTTAATCCCGAGAGGGGAACTACGTTTGACCTGATTCCGACTTCAACGGGATACGTAGGCGCCACAATGGTTCGGTCATATCTCCCGTAAGATTTCTATTCTTCTTTACAATAGAAACTGGGACAGAGAGGGACTCAAAAATTCTCAAGAAGAAGATCTCTACAACAAGTCAAAACTAAAGTTACGTTGAGAATTGCGACTGGGACAAAATTTTTGAGAGGATCTCAAAAATTTCATGGTTTGTTCGCCAACAGTTAAAGATAGGCCAAGACAATTAACTGAGACATAAATTTTTGAGGATGACCTCAAAAAATTCAATAGGTTCATTGGCAGTTTAGAGCAACTTTGAATATTGCCCAGCAAGTAATCAAATAGACCTCGAGGCATCAACTTCAAAGATGTTCACTAAGCTTGGCATGACATGACACTTGGCAGTGACCTTTTCCAAATATTACTTTTTGAAAATTTATTTTCCTTAAAACTTTTCATTCGTGTTTCAATTATTTGCATAGAAATGTTTTGTCTTATCTATCAAGAGGCGGGAGATCAGAGAAATCAACCGAAGATAGCCAGACAAGGAGCAGACAATCGAAGGAATCGACACAAATCAGTTCACTTTAAACTAACAATTTTTCTGTGGATGCAGGTCTATAAGTTTGCCTCAAGATCATCATATTCCTCCATTCAATGACTATGGAGATGTCAAAAGGGCGAGGAGCTCCCCAAAATTGACAATTTTTCTATGGATGCAGGAAAGGTTTTATGCTTTTTATGCCAAAGAATTGAGAATATAAGCAACATTATTTCATTCAAATTCTTAGCAAGGCGAGGTCAATAATGAACATACAATTGTGTTCGGAGATGGAACAAATGAAAACCTCGAAGAAAGCAATATTATTGTTTTCAAGCAACTAAAGATACTTGAAGGACATTATCTGCATCATATTATAAGAGAGGATAATACTACTACCCAGAGAGTCATTTATATTGTATTGTCAAATGAAATGAAACCACTATCTGGAGAATCATTTATATTGTATTGTCAAATGAGATTATATGACTACTTAGAGGGTCATTTTTGTATTGTCAATGGGACGATACCGCCACCCAAAAAATACCCAGAAGATCACCTATGTCGCTCGGTGAAGCATTATATTCGTTCGGTACCGGGATGACATCATCAAAAAATTCATGCATTACAAGAGAAAGATTCATGCATCGTGAGAAAAACATTAATGTATCGCGAAAGAAGATCCAGGCATCGTAGAGAAAGAAGTCATGCATCACGTGAAATAGATTCATGCATTGCAAGAGAAGATTCATGCATCGCGGGAAAAAATCCATGCATCGCGAAAAAAAATTTCATGCATCATGGGAAAAAAGTCATGCATCGCTGGAAAAGATTCATGCATCGTGGGAAAAGTCATGCATCGCGGGGAAAAGAGTCATGCATAGCGGGAGAAGTCAGGCATCGCTAGAAAAGATTCATGCATCGTGAAAAAAGTCATGCATCGCAGGGAAAAAATTCATGTATCGTGAGAAAAAGTTCATGCATAGTAGGGAAAAGTCATTCTCAACTACTGTTTTTGAGGAAACATCACCTGTATTTTTCAAGGAAGCATTATCTTCATGCATCGCAGGCGAAGTCATAAATCGCAAGAAAATCAACATCTGCTGCATCATTTTCATTTGCAAGAAGAACATCAAGAGAATCATCAACAACGACGTCAAGAGAACTATCAACATATCACAAACGCCTATTTTATTACTTCGACAACAAAGGAAGAGTACATTGAAAATTATATTACAAAGATGAAATACAAGCTTATTTGCTCTACGCCAAATTGGGGGAAACTGATGTCAAATGTTCAAGGAGAGTAATTAAGTGTCAACACGGTAAAAGACATTATCTACCCATTTAAATTGCATCTTTTATGCTAATGAATTTTATCTCAGTCTTTGTCGAGATCATCCGAGATGATGAATTCTCAAAAATAATCTACAGGTGCGGACGACATAAAAAAGAATGCAGCACAACGTAGAACTTTTTCTTAGCAGCTAACTGGGACATAGTCCAAAGAGGAATATCAAACTCTTAGGACGCGAGCTAAGGAGCAACTTTCACCAAAATCAAACCACACCACTATCAGAAGGCATGTGGGTTTTTATTTGCATTTATCGGTTTCAATTTAGCATCTGAAAAACTTTTCACTCTCACCGGAGGAAACTTTCCAATTTGAGTGACAATACACCAAGAGCTTTGAAATTATGTCTGTGTAGGTGGGTGTGAAGGGTAACACCCCAAAATATTAACCAAGAGTCGCATGTCGATTTACCATTGCTTAATTATTACAATATGTTTTACTCTCATTATGGGAACTTGAAATGTTGTGAGAATTGCTTACTTTCTTAACATAAATTGTGATCGTAATTTAAGGTATTGTATTGGGGTGTTTTCCTAATATTCTAATTAGAATTATGTATAACTTTAAAGGGAGGTGAGGGATATACATATAGGTATATATGCATATTTTTTGGGCAGCCAACTTTTTGTTTAGGCAGCCCCTTTTGGTGACATCTGTAAATGTGATAAGTATTCTATTGTGACTATATATTTTCACACCTCCTTTAATTAAATACGTTTCCCTCAAGTATAAAACATTAGAACCTTAGCTAAACAGATTGTTCTTCAAAATCACAAGAGAAATTTGGCCCTATTTGCTGGAATTCGAAGACACACACTTCTTTCGGTAAGTGACGAAGTCTGTTTCTGAGCTGGGTAGTGTTTGGTATTTTATTCATATCTCTTTCTCTAGAACTTAGTTTACAGTGAATAAATATGATTTGGAAAGATAATTTGTATATCTAAAATCTTATGTTTATGTAAAACTTTAATTTAGCTGTTATGGATTCGAAATATGGGACGCAACATAAGACAAATTCAGTCCAGATTTTGGAATTTCAAATCCTGTATGAACAACGGTTAGTGTTTTGAATATATCTAGTTGTACAAAATATATTTTGCGGTGATTTTTTTTTTTTGCAACCTTAAGAGATGTAGCTACATCTTTCATGAAGGTTATAAAGTCTAGTTGTGCCGTTTTCCTTTTCAAATATAAGTTGCGACATGAGGTACTAGGCTGGCTAGAATCACTGTTTTGGGAGCATAGTCGTATTTGTACAGGCTAAGCTTACTTGTAATGATAATCTTGTTTTACATCAACATTATTGAGCTGCTAGGAATTAAAGAAGCTATTTAATTGTATTTTTAAGGTTGTATATACTCGTGAACAAGTTGAGGACCTGGAAACGTTGGTTGGTCTACGGTCTGAACTCGTGAAGTTGTGTTGGACTGTTTCTTTGCTAAAGCACTGAGGTTTGTGTATAAACTTGTACTTGCACTCTTTTAACTGCTGGTATATCTGAAAGTAGATCTTGGTACCTTGGTTACCTCTTGTCACTTTGCATTGTCGTGTTGATATCCTTTAAGATGTTAAGAACACTTGTTAACTCGCCCACTTGTACGGATTGTTTGATCACTTGGCACTCTTGTTCGGACCTTGTCCTTTTTGTGGGTATGACTTTGTCACTATTGTCATGCCTCTTGATTCAGATCATTTGCTATCTTGACTCTGGATTTTTAGTTCGTCTTAAGTATGGAAGTTGTCCATTTTAAGTACGAATTTGAAAGCCATTTTTAATATGATTCTTGGTTCTCTTGATTATTGGGCTTTGACCGTTTTTGATAGAGGGCTTCGGCCCTTCTTGATACATGCTTGTGCTTGGTGTGACGACATGATGTATATATTGGGCGAGCCTTGATATTGAGTCTCTTGGAAAGTTGTGCTATGAGCGTTCTTGACATTTGAATCTTTAAATATCGAACTTGACACTCTTTATATATTGTTTACTTGATTTATTTATTATGTCCAATTGTGCTGCCCATGACTTGAGAAAGGTAGCTTTGTGAATCTGAGGGCTCCAAACCTATAGTTTTTGCACCACTAAGCTATATGCTTTGCGAGAGTTGTTTCTATCGTAGGGATTGATAAAGTGGAGGCGTGAACTGGGACATTAGAGATGGAGATTTTGAGAGCTTTAAGGAAGATCACATTTGCATATAAGCATCTATATTTTGTATAAACCTTGGGACTTGTACATGATTTATGTGTTGTATATTTACATGAAATTTTGAGGACTAATTTGATCATGTCACCATGGATTGTAATATAAGTATGTCCCTATGCTTTGTTCTTTTGGGGTGTGTAGGATTAAGTCTTGTAATATACTAAATTTACTATTTGTTTAGAATATTTGTGAGAAGCATGAACCGGCTGATTTTGGTACTCGAAAGTGGGTAGTATTCTTGTTATTTCATCCTTAAAAGTGAGGATAATATACATAAAAAGCTCGTCGGTTGTTTGCTTAAATTATTTTTGGGAGGGATTTTCCGTGATAAGTTGAAATTCCGCGCCATATCAATTTTGATATCACATAAATGTTTAAATGGGCAAGATGCACATCCTTAACCAAATTATTTGTTATGAACCTAATCGGTCTACTAGATTATAATCAATTTGCCCTCGTTAATCGCTTTGGAATGTCGAAAGTATTAAATTAGGTTTCTTCTTTGAGCCGTAGTATCCTTCCGAAAGGGTCTCTACAATTGTTGGTATCAGAGCCTAGGTTTATGGTTCTAGGACTTTTGCTGTGAATTACTTGTATACTTGTTCGCATTCGAAAAAAGGTTCTATTTGGATTATTTGTTCACTTACATGGTTTATAATATTTTTATCTCATCTATAGTGCACATGCTTCATGTACATGTCCCTAATGCAATGTGATATTCCCTTTTGAACGAATTAAGTTATGGCCTCTTCTTCTGACCGACCTATGGAAGCTACCCTTGAAGGTTCGGGTACCTCTGTTCCCCAACCTCATGCACTAGAAGAGGTTGGGAACCTTTCTCGAATCAATATGTTCCCCACACTAGTGGGTCTGAAGTGGGAAACCATCAAGGTGTAAGAGCTGATTCACATCCTCGCATGAGTCGTAGTACTCAAGCCATGAATCCTCCTTTTCAACAAATGGCTGAATTCTTCCATCACATGGCTGAAGCGATGCATGATCCCAACGTGATTAATTTTGAGAAAATGAGGAAAATGGGTAGAGTAGAGATTGAAGGCACCGTTGATCCCACGGATGCTGAACAATGGTTAGAGCGCATGGAGAGGGTATTTGAGCAGTTAGAGTGTTCAGATGTTGCCAAATTTAAGTATGCTATTTCACTATTACAAAAGGATGCTTATGATTGGTGGGTAAGTATTCCAAATGCCAAGGTAAAACCTCTTGTTCTTACTTGGGATGATTTTCTTAGGGAATTTCGTATGAAGTATGTCCCACCTGCTTATTGTGATGCAAAGAGAAATGAGTTTTTGAATGTAAGGCAACGAGGCATGTCTATTGCTGAGTACCAACAGAAGTTTCTAAGGCTTTCTCGTTATGTTGGAGGTATTATTAAAAAGAGGAAAAAGACAAGTGCAGGAAATTTGATGATGGTTTAAATGATTCCGTTAGAAAGAATGTGGCGATCCTGCAACATGAGAACTTTTGTAAGTTAGTGTCTGCTACTTTTACTTGGGAACGACTTGATAAAGAAGAAACTAGTAGAAATGAAAACATATTCTGAAAGCCTAGACCAGATTTTGGGGGTCCATCAAAAAGGGGAAGGTTTGATAATTCTAAGGTTGGTAGTGATAACAGGCCAACTCAACAAAAGCAAAACATATCAAATTTTTCTACAGCTAGCACTCCAAATTATGGCCAAGGCAAGACTCACGTTCTCACTTATCCGCAATGTGGAAAGAATCATTATGGTACTTGCAGGATAGCCTCTAGTGCATGTTTCAATTGTGGGAGCTTTGATCATAAAGTGAAGGACTGTCCTAATCCTAATAATGTTCCTTCCTTGAAAATTGAAGGCTCAGTTCATAAGCCTTCTATTAATCCTCCTCAAACTAATAGAGGTGCAAGACCTAAAAACACCCAGGCAGCATGTAAGAGTGGAGCTAATCAAGCTAGTGGAGAAAGGGCTACTACACGCGCTTATGCTATGAGGTAGAGGGATGAGCAAAATGGACAAGATGTGGTTGTCAGTAAATTTCACTTATTTGGCTTATGTGTGTTTACACGGTTTGATCCTGGTTCTACACATTCCTATATTTGTTCATCACTTGTTCTTCCTGAAAATGTGAAATCTATTAGACTTAATTATGATGTGTTGGTTGAAAGTCCTTTGGGTTATCAGGTTGTGTGTAATCGAATTTATAGTGATTATTCCTTCGTGATTCAAAACCTGGTCTTCCCTGTTGATTTGATTGAAATGCCCTTCAAAGATTTTGATGTTATTATTGGGATGGATTAGCTTCATAAATATCATGCAGTGGTAGATTGTAGGTCAAAGCATGCGACCTTTAA
Source organism: Solanum raphanifolium (assembly GCA_036250405.1). NCBI lineage: Eukaryota > Viridiplantae > Streptophyta > Magnoliopsida > Solanales > Solanaceae > Solanum > Solanum raphanifolium. Next base: position 27,532 of record JAJOOE010001638.1, read on the forward strand.
AGATCCTACATTTTCACACATCATTGTACAAGGTGAAAAATCATTGACATCTAGCATTATTTCTGTGACCTTGGCAAGAAAGCTGATGCGTCAAGGTTGTAGGGCATACCTTGCTCACATAGTTGATACACAGTTGAAGAGTCCTTGTATCAAGGACATACCTGCTGTATGTGATTTTCCAGAAGTCTTCCCAGAAAACCTTCCTAGATTACACCCGGAAAGAGAGGTTGAATTTCCCATCGAGCTTATTCCTGGATCTACCACTATTTCTATCACTCCTTATAGAATGGCTCCGACAGAATTAAGAGAATTGAAATCTCAATTGCAAGAACTTCTTGAGAAAGGTTTTATTCGACCTAGTGTTTCTCCTTGGGGAGCCCCTGTTTTGTTCGTAAAGAAGAAATATGGCACTCTTAGGCTTTGTATTGACTATAGACAATTGAACAGAATAACAGTCAAGCATAGATATCCACTAACGAGGATCGATGATTTGTTTGACCAACTGAAGGGTGCTAAAGTATTCTCAAAGATTGATTTAAGTTCTGGATATCACCAATTGAGTGTTAGAGAGAAAGATATTCCTAAATCTGCTTTTAGAACTCGGTATGGTCATTATGAATTTTTGGTGATGCCATTCGGATTGACAAATGCTCCTGCGGTATTCATGGATCTAATGAATCGAGTATTCAAGCCTTATCTTGATCAGTTTGTGGTTGTTTTTATAGATGATATTTTAATATTTTCCAGAAGTAGTGAAGACCATGATAAACACCTCCGAATTATTTTGCAAATTTTGAAGGAGGAAGAACTTTATGCTAAACTTTCCAAGTGTGAATTTTGGCTTGATGAAGTGACTTTTCTGGGACATGTTGTATCAGCCGAAGGCGTGACGGTGGATCCTAGTAAGATACATGCAGTTGTTGAATGGAGACCTCCCAAAAGTCAAACCGAGGTAAGAAGTTTCTTAGGCTTAGCAGGTTACTACAAAAGATTTTGTGAAAGGCTTTTCCATTATCGCCTCTCCATTGACTAAACTCTTGCAGAAGGAAGTAAAGTTTATTTGGAATGACAAATGCCAAGTGAGCTTTGAAACTCTCAAATCCTTGTTGACTCAAGCACCTATACTTACTCTACCAATTGAAGGGAAAGAGTATGTAGTATACATCGATGCTTCTCACAATGGTCTCGGATGCGTTTTGATGCAAGAAGGAAAGGTTATTCTTATGCCTCTCAGAAATTAAAACCGCATGAATTGAATTATCCTACTCATGATCTTGAACTTGCTGCTATAGTGTTTGCTTTGAAAAAATGGCGGCATTATTTATATGGAGAGAAATGTCATATATTCACGGATCACAAGAGCTTAAAGTACTTGGGTACTCAAAAAGAACTAAACATTCGACAACGTAGATGGCTTGAACTCATCAAGGATTATGACTGCACAATTGATTATCATCCAGGTAAAGCCAATGTGGTTGCAAATGCCTTAAGTCGAAAATCCTTTACAAGCATTTCTTTGAGTCCTTTACCCTTGCTCCTTGAGTTAAGAGCCATGAATGCTTGTTTCACCCTTGATTCAAATGGTTCAGTTATTGCTAATTTGCAAGTAAAGCCAATATTACTTGAACAGGTGAAAGAAGCACAAAAGATAGATGAGAAACTTGTAAAA
>JAJOOE010001639.1:0-28958 GCA_036250405.1 Solanum raphanifolium
TTATTAATGCATAAAACCCATGTGAGGCTCTACTTTATCCTACTTCATTTTGAGGGTTGTTACAAAGCTCCGCCACATCAACGTCGGCGATTTCGCTAATGAGGAAAACTTGACGAACGACTGGGATGACACCTTCGATTGCTACTACATCAACGAAGACCTAGTAAGTCTTTATAGATTTCTTAATTTTTATTTTTTTTTACCAATTACCTTATTTTTGTTCAAGTTTTGAGCTTTTGTGGTCCCTAATCTAGAAGATGCTCTAAATGATTGAAAGGAAGTTTTAGATTTTATGGAAAGTTAAAGAAACATTCAATATAATAGATGATTTAAGGATTAGATAGCAGAATTAATTTGAATTTTGTTTAAGTTGTGATCTTCAAAGTACAACATATTAGTATCAGAATAAAATAGAACTGAATTGAGTCAATGTATATTGTATATTCATATAGATATACCCAAATAAGGAAAGATGAAATGAGGGGAAAATAGTGAAATTAGGGCTTTAAGTCATCTATGTGGAGGTGGGGTGTGGAGTCCATGTGGCATTTTAGCACACACATGGATGTTTTTGTTAAACAGAAGGGCAGGTGTGGTCCAATAGTTAGACGGGAAGGGCGTTTTTTAGCCGAAATATTGTTTAAGGGTATATTTAAGCTATTTCGAATAGTTTAAGGATAGTTTTGAGCTTTTTCTGTAGTCGTCTATGTGGAGGTGGGGTCTGTTTGGCGTGCACATGTGTCATCCATGTGGCATTTAACACACATATGGATACTTCCGTTAACTAGAATGGTAGGTGTGGCCCAATAGTTTGACGAAAGGGTATTTTTGAGCTGAAATATAGTTTATGGGTATATTTAAGTTATTTCAAATAGTTTAAGGGTAGTTTTGACCCTTTTCCGTACTTTTTATTTAAATTTGGAATTTCCTTGATAATGGTTCATTGCTCGAATGAACATTTTGTTTGGATGATTGTGATGGAATTGAGAAATTATTAAGGCAATTTGACATGAATACTTTATTAGGGTGTTCATTTTTATAAGAAGAAAAAAACTCAACTTATTAGCTCAAAAACGAAAATCCGAAATAACCAAACCATTAATTCGAAACCGAACTTAAAAAAAAAACTATTCAATCCAATTTATTTGGAACGGATTTAGATTTGAGTTCTTTTTTACGAAAAAAAAATCGAAGTTTTTATATCTGACATAATACACGTAGGACACCACGTAGGATAAAAAATGCCATGTAGGACATGTGTGTCTATTTGTTCAACTTTATACAAATTTAAGTGTCTACTTGTGCACACCGAAAGTTGAAGGGCATAAATGTGATTTGAAGCCAAATTAAAGGGCATATTTATGTAAAATAAAATTTATCATCATTTGACGTGCATTCACTATTAAATGAACCGATATACTTGCATCAATATAAACGGAGTTAGAATTTTAACATTATGTGTTCGGATGAATTTTAGAATGACAGTTTCAATTACTAATAATTGAATTCTGAATTTAATATATACGTATATTTAATTATTTTCTTAACTTGAGAAAAAATAACTGAGCTCGACGAACCATATATGAACTTCTAGGTCGGTCGCGCTTACATGTGCAAGTGGTGAAACTTTGAGCATGACGCCAATTTTTGAGTGAGAATACCAGATCAACATACTTCTAGATTATAATTTCCAAAATATTGATTGTTGTATAACTTAGTTGACGCATGCAATATATTGATTATAATTTCTTGATGTGTATCAACACAATTATTTATTATATAGATGTATTAACGCCCCAGTGCAACATAAGTTGTTCATTTCTTATTACTTATTATTTTTGTTTTGAATAGAACATATCTTATTATTAAAAAGAAGGAAGTCAAAGAAATGAGAATATAAAATTTGTAACATGTCACACATGGTTCATATATACTTATTTTTAGGGGTGTGTAAAAATCGAACCGATCAATAAATCGAATCTAAAAAATGTTATTGGGTTTTTAATGGGTTTATAAAAAAAAAGTTATTGGGGTTATTGGTTCGGTTTCGGTTTTTACTATTGGGTTATTGGTTAAATCGATAACTCAATAAGACAATAATAATTTACTACTTTTGTAACACCCCGCTATTTGAAAGATCTAGAATTAGAAAGAACCATTTTTGGAAAGAATGAAAAATCTGAATTTTGGCAAAGTTATGTAAAGTATGAGTTTTGTGTCAACTTCAAACGACCATAACTTTCAGTACAAGATGAGTAAGGTGGCAAATAAGATGTCAAATGAAAGGTCTTGGAATTATCTTTCCAACGCCACCGAGTTTGCTAATTTTTGAGCTCGTATGAGGGAGATATGATCGTTCGAAGTTGGGCTGTCTAGATAAGGAAAGTTAACCAGATTTTAAAGGGGTATTTTGGATTTTTCCAAACCAATTAATTTATTTCGTTTTTGGTAATTAAGTAGGGGTCTAAACTGAATTGGTTCAGTTTACGCACTCAAAGATTTCACGCTAGGATTTTTAGAGAAAGAACTCAAGAGGAGAAAGGAGAAGAAAAGGTCAAGATTCGTCAAGTTCTTGCGATTTGGTTGTGGATTTCGCCAAGGGTTAATCCCTACGAGGTATATGAGTTCACATAGCATTGGGTTCGTTCACCCACGTGCCAAACATGTGTATTTCAGCGTGAATTCGTCCTAAAAGTTGAAAGTTTGAATGTTCTTGATGTGTGTTCTTGAATTGCTTTTGTTCTTGATTTGGGATGAGATTATTGAGTTTCTTGAGATAATAGTTACGATTAGTAGAGTTGTTTTGAGTTAGATTCTTGTGTACATGTTTTGGGTATCTGAACCTAAAGAGAAATTGAGAAAAAGGATCGACTTTAATAGAATTAAGATCAGAAAACTAGTTGGAAAATTCGTTGGGAACACCCGGGGAAGGGCTGTCGCGACAAGCCCCAGATGCGCTAGAGTGGCTGGGGCGGCGCGCCAGCAGTGCGCCCCGGTCGTCCGCCCCCACCCGTTTTTCGTCGTTTAGCCCGTTTGAGTCCTTCTAAAGTGTACTAACTTTCTATCGATTTTAACTACTCTAAATGACTTCTAAACATCTAGAAATCATCCAGAAACATGAATCATAACCTTGAATCCATAAATTTAAATTCAAGGAAAGTTAAGAGCCAAGTCTAGAAAGTTCTTTGAGTCTTTTGAAGAAGTCTTTTGCAAATGCTTTAAATTTGTTTTAAGACTTGAGTTTTGAGTTGAGTAAAGAGTAACAAATGAAGTTCATTTTCTTCAAAAGAGTATATTGGGACTATGTATTCCAAAAGAGTAAATGTTTTCACATTTAAACAAAAGAGGAAACACCGATTTTCCAAAGATCCTCTGAGCTAGTTTTTGAGTAAAGAGTAAATGTTTTCACATTTAAGCAAGAGAGGAAACACTGATTTTCCAGAGAGCCTTTGGGCTAGTATTTGAGCAATTACCTCAAATCACAGAGAGAGTTATATTTTAAAAATATGAGCTAATTATATTTTTGAGAGTAGTATTGAGCACCGATTTGGGGACAAGTTGAGTTAAGATAATTCATGGTATCCATAAACCGTGTAGCCAACATGGTTAGAAAAAGGTCATACTTTTTAGATGATTTCTTAATGCTTTCTAGCATAGACTAGTGGATCCACTTAGTAGTTAGGTTCTATACCCCCGGCAAGGTATAGGACGGCCCTGGCAGCGTGAGGCAAAACACTGTATTATCACATAGCTCATAGTGATGGTTGCCGGTTAGAGAAACTCCCACAAGAATAGTTTGTATTCTTACATACACAGAGTTATTTGTATTTTCATATACAAACTTAGTTATTGTTGTATTTTTCAATACACAGAGTTGTTATCCATGTTTTAAATTTTTTTCTTTATATTGCATTTATATTATTGCTTTATATTGAAATGAGTTGAGTTGAGACCAGGTATGTTCCTTCAGTTCCTTTCAAGCTTATGTCTTGTTTTAGTATTCCCCTCGCATGCTCGTACATTCAATGTGTTGATGTCATTTGGCCTGCATCTTTTATGATGCAGATACAAGTAACCAGGGTCAGCATCCATCGCATCATTGATTCAGTTGAGCTTCAGAGTTGTTGGTGAGGCTCATTGCTTCTGGAGGATCCCTTTTTATTGTTTTATCCGTTTAGTTCATTAGGATGTCGTGGATCTTTTCCCGACGTCCATCTCACTTTTTAGAGGCTTCATAGATAGTTAGTTGATGTTAGTTCTTGAGTCTTTCCATTTCAGTTTTGATGTTTGAGACTTGAGTTTCCATCTGAGCTAGTTGAATGTTTCTTTTAAGACATTCTAAGTTTATTGCATGAGTTTATCTTTTGAGACGGTTTTATTGCTATTTAAGTCTTCCGCTAAGAGTTAAGCCAGGCCAAGGGTTCGCTTGGGGCCAGCAATGGTTCTCGAGTGCCAGTTCCTCCCAGGGTGTAGGCTCGAGGCATGACAAACTTGGTATTAGAGCACAGAGTTCAAGAGTCCTAAGGAGTCTATGAAATTTGTGTCAATAGAGTCCTAGGTATCGATGTAAAGTGCGCCACATCTATAATTAGGAGGTTGTGACATTTAGGAACTATCTCACTTCTTTCATACTCATTTCGTGCGATAGAGGTTATCTCTAAAAAGTTTCTTCTAATTCGTGATTGTGCATGACTTTCAGATTATTCCTCCACGAAGAGCTGTCAGAGGTTGTCCCGCTAGAAGGAATGTTGAACCACAGGAGCAAGGGGTACCTAATGCACCCTAAGTGCAAACCCAAGGAGAGGTCACCAATGGTGAGTTTTAGGAAGCTATCTGGATGTTGAGTCAAGCTGTGACCAATCAGGTTGGACAGAGAGAGAATTGATAGGAAGTGGCTAATACTTCTAGGATTCATGAGTTCTTAAGGATGAATCCTCCAAGCTTCACTGGTTCAAGTGTCACTGAAGATCCAGAAAACTTTGTTGAAGAGCTTCAGAAGGTTTTTGAGATTATGCACATTATTGATGTTGAGAGGGTAGAGTTAGTTGCATACCAAATGAAAGGTGTCACTAGAATTTGGTTTGATCAATGGAAAAAGAATAGAGCTGAAGGTGCACCACTTGTGAGTTCACCTTTGTTTGAAGAGGTCTTATTGGGGTGTTTCTTTCCCCGTGAACTGAGAGAATCAAAGGTACAATAATTTCTTATTCTTAAGCATGAATGTATGAGTGTTCATGAGTACAGTTTGAAATTCACCCAATTGTCCCGCTATGCTCCGGAAATGGTTGTTGACATGAGAAGCATGATGAGTTTGTTCGTTGATGGGTTGTCTCGTGAAGGCAAGGAAGCTATGTTGATAGGAGACATGGACATAGCAAGGTTGATGATCCATGTGCAACGGGTTGAGGAAGAGAAGCTGAAAGATATGGAAGAGTTCTGAAACAAGAGAGCTAAGATAGGGAATGAGTTCGAACAGCAGAAGAGTAATCCCAACCGGTCATCTTTCTAACAAAAAAAAAGAGACATGCTCCATCATCTGCTAGTGCACTTGCACCAAGGAACAGAGGTGAGTTTCAAAATCAGAATTCACATAATTTTAGAGCTAGACATACGCATTCTCAAGGTAGTGTGGCACAAGAGGGTAATAAGACTTATGCATGTGCTAAGTGTGGTAGGAGCCACTAAGGGGAGTATCGTGATGCCTCTACTGGTTGCTTCAAGTGTGGTCAGAACGGTCATTTTACGAAAGAGTGTCCTAAGAACAGACAAGGAAATGGTAATGGGGGCAATAAGGCCCAATCTTCTTCAGTTTCTCCACTAGACAGAACTGCATCTAGAGGAGCAACTTTAGGGGCAGGCGGAGGAGCAAACTGTCTTTATGCTTTCACTAGTCACCAAGAGCAAGAGGATTCGCCAGATGTTGTCATTGGTATGATCCAAGTCTTTAACTTTGATGTTTATGCTTTGCTAGATCCAAGAGCGAGTCTATCTTTTGTGACTCCTTATGTTGCGATGAATTTTGATGTTCTTCCTGAGAAACTTCTTGAGCCCTTCAGTGTCTCTACACCTGTTGGTGAGTCTATTCTAACAAAGAGAGTTTATCGTGATTGTACCATTTTCGTCAATCACAAGAGCACCATGGTTGACTTAGTTGAGTTAGATATGGTAGATTTTGATGTCATTCTAGGTATGGACTAGCTTCATGCTTGTTATGTCTCAATTGATTGTATAGTTCGAGTTATTAAGTTCCAATTTCCTAATGAGCCAGTTATAGAGTGGAAGAGTAGTTCAACAGTGCCTAAGGGTCTTTTATTTCGTACCTTAAGGCGAGAAAGTTAGTTTCCAAGGGGTGTGTTTATCACTTAGTCCGAATTAATGACTCTAGTGTTGAGATACCTCATATTCAGTCTGTTCCAATAGTAAAAGAGTTACCAGATGATCTTCCTGGAGTCCCTCCTAAGAGAGAAATAGACTTCGATACAGATATATTTCCCGATACTCGTCCTATATCTATTCCTCCATATAGGATGGCACCAGCAGAGTTAAAAGAGTTAAAAGAGCAGTTGAAAGATCTCCTTGAGAAGGGTTTTATTCGACCAAGTGTCTTACCTTGGGGTGCTCCGGTCTTGTTTGTGATGAAGAAGGATGGTTCTCTTAAAATGTGCATAGATTACCGTCAGTTGAACAAGGTTACTATCAAGAATAAGTATCCTCTTCCAGCAATTGATGATCTATTCGATCAACTTCAGGGTGCCACTTGTTTTTCTAAGATAGACCTGAGATCTGGCTACCATCAATTGAAAGTAAGGGAATATGATATTCCAAAGACAGCTTTCAAGACCTCTATGATCATTATGAGTTCCTTGTTATGTCCTTTTGTTTGACCAATGCTCATGCAGCATTCATGGACCTTATGAATAGAGCATTCAAGCCTTATTTAGATATGTTTGTTATCGTATTCATTGATGACATACTAATCTATACGAGGAGTGAGGAAGATCATGTTAGTCATCTCAGAGTAGTTCTCCAAACTCTAAAGGATAAAAAGTTGTATGTTAAGTTCTCTAAGTGTGAGTTTTTGCTTGAGTCTGTGGTATTCTTAGGCCACATTATTTCCGGTGATAAAATTAGAGTTGATACACAGAAAATAGAGGCAGTGCAGAATTAGCCTAGACCCACATCTCCAACTGATATTAGGAGTTTATTGGGGTTGGTTGGATATTATAGAAGGTTCGTCAAGGGGTTCTCATCTATTCCATCCCCATTGACTAAGTTGACTCAGAAAACAATGAAGTTTTAATGGTCTGAAGCTTGTGAAAAAAACTTTCAGGAATTGAAAAAATGGTTGACTACTGCCCCAGTATTGACCTTACGGGAAGGTTCGCAAGGCTTTGTGGTATATTGTGATGCATCCAGAGTTGGATTGGGTTGTGTGTTAATGCAAAATGGTAATGTTGTAGCTTATGCCTCCAGACAGCTGGAAGTTCACGAGAAGAATTACCCAACCCATGATCTAGAGTTGGCTATTGTAGTATTTGCTTTAAAAATATGGTGTCACTATCTTTATGGTGTTCGTGTAGATGTGTTCACCGACCATATGAGTCTTCAGTATGTGTTTAGTCAGAAATAGCTTAATCTCAGACAGAGAAGGCGGTTAGAATTACTCAAAGATTATGATATGAGCATTCGCTATCACCAAGGTAAGGCTAATGTTGTTGATGATTCCTTGAGTAGGTTGTCTATGGGTAGTACCGCCAATGTTGAAGAAGAAAAGAGAGAGTTAGCAAAATATGTGCACAAACTTACACGATTAAGAGTTCGACTAATGGATTTCACTGAATGAGGAGTAGTGGTGATGAATGGGGCAAAATCATCATTAGTGTCTGAAGTGAAAGAGAAACAAGACCAAGATCCTATTTTACTTGAATTGAAGGCAAATGTTCATAAGCAAAGAGTAATGGCTTTTGAACAAGGGGGAGATGGTGTATTGAGGTATCGAGGTAGATTGTGTGTACCAAGGGTGGATGAACTCCAAGAGAGGATCATGGAGGAAGCTCATAGCTCCAGATATTCTATCCATTCGGGTTCCACAAAGATGTATCGTGACTTAAGAGAACTATACTGGTGGAACAGTATAAAAAAAGGTATCGCAGAGTTCGTTACTAAATGTTCGAATTTCCAACAAGTTAAAGTAGAGCATCAAAGGCCCGGTGGTATGGCTTAGAATATAGAACTTCCAGAATTGAAGTGGGAGATGATCAATATGGATTTCATTACTGGCTTGCCACAGTATAATAGGCAACATGATTCCATTTGGGTGATTGTTGATCGAATGACTAAATCATCCCACTTTTTACCGGTAAATACTACCCATTCAGCAGAGGATTATGCAAAGTTATATATTCAAGAGGTAGTAAGCCTTCATGGAGTTCCAACTTCGATTATTTCAGATAGAGGTGCACAACGTCGGAAATCATTCCAGAAAGGTTTAGGTTCAAAGGTCAACTTGAGTACTGTTTTTCATCCTCAGACAGATGGTCAAGCAGAGTGCACTATTCATACTTTAGAAGATATGTTGAGGGCATGTGTGATTAATTTCAAAGGTAATTGGGATGATCATATACCTCTGATTGAGTTTGCTTATAACAATAGTTACCACTCTAGCATTCAAATGGCTCCGTATGATGAGGCCCTTTATGAGAGGTGATGCAGATCTCCTATTGGATGGTTTGAAGTTGGTGAAGCTGGGTTGATAGGACCAGACTTAGTTTATCAAGCTATGGAGAAAGTGAAAGTTATTCAAGAAAGGTTGAAAACAGTGCAAAGTCGTCAAAAATCCTAGACTAATGTTAGGAGAAGAGAATTAAAGTTTGAAGTAGATGATTGGGTATACTTGAAGGTTTCACCCATGAAGGGTGTTATGAGATTTGATAAAAAAAAGGGAAGCTTAGTCCCTGGTATATTGGTCCTTACCGAATATCCAATAGGATTGGTAATGTATCTTATGAGTCTGAGCTACCACAAGAGTTAGCAGCAGTTCATCCAGTGTTTCACATTTCTATGTTGAAAAAGTGTATGGATGGTCCTTCACTGATTATACCAATTAAGGATATTGGTATTAAGGATAGCTTGTCTTATGAGGAGATTCATGTTCAGATTCTAGACCGCCAGGTTCGCAAATTGAGAACCAAGGATGTAGCTGTAGACATTGAAATTTTGCGGACTTTACAAGACATGTTCAATTCGAATTGAGACTCTAGAAGATGTGTTCAGTTTCAATTAGAATTTTTGTAGGCTACTCAACCCTAAACCCTAGTTTATGCCTATATAAAGGGTACTAAATTTCCTTAAAAGTCATCTCAAAATATCTCATATACTCTTGGGTATTTTTAAAGATCAAGATCTAGAATATTCCACAAATTAATGGAATATTCATATAGAGATCAAACCTAAATCATCCTATTTCGAGAAATACGCTACTAATGGCCCTCGAATCATGGATAAATCAAGAGAAAGTAGAATCAAAGGAGGAACAGAATTGTACCCGCATATTTATCAATAAAGTTATGTTTCTTCAGATTTTATTTGTGTGGTTTATTTATTTTCCATATGTTTAAAATTTGTTGCAAACAAATTGGCACGCCTAGTGGGACCAAATTTGCCCTTCATCTCTTCTCTCATTAATCAAATCTGAAAATCTGAAGCTGCAAAGGTGGAAGAATGAGTACTTCAAGCTTCGTCTTTGAGTTTCATCGAGTCAACACTTCGACAAGCCTTGAAGCAGGGGGGATTTGTAGACATTGAAATTTTGCGGACTCTACAAGATGTGTTCAATTCGAATTGAGACTCTAGAAGATGTGTTCAGTTTCAATTAGAATTCTTGGAGGCTACTCAACCCTAAACTCTAGTTTATGCCTATATAAAGGGTACTAAATTTCCTTAAAAGGCATCTCAAAATATCTCATATACTCTTTGGTATATTTAAAGATCAAGATCTCGAATATTCCACAAATTAATGGAATATTCATATAGAGATCAAACCTAAATCATCCTATTTCGAGAAATACGCTACTAATGGCCCTCGAATCATGGATAAATCAAGGGAGAGTAGAATCAAGGGAAGAACAGAATTGTACCCGCATATTTATCAATAAAGTTATGTTTCTTTAGATTTTATTTGTGTGGTTTATTTATTTTCCATATGTTTAAAATTTGTTGCAAACAGTAGCATCAGTCAAGGTCTTATGGAGAAACCAGTTTGTTGAGGAACCTACATGGGAGGCTGAGGAGGACATGAAGAAGAGATATCCACATCTCTTTGAGCCCAGAGACACTCCAGATCAAGGTACTAATTTTCTTCTTAGTACTCTTTAATTGAGATTTGCTTGTTGGGTGTTTGAGCTGAATTTTAGATGTTACACCCTTAGTCCACTTAGAGTAATCTCATTCGAGCACGAATGTTCCCAACGGGGAGATATTGTAACACCCCGCTATTTGAAAGAGATAGAATTAGCAAGAACCATTTTTGGAAAGAATGAAAAATCTGAAATTTGGCAAAGTTATGTTAAGTATGAGTTTTGGGTCAACTTCAAATGACTATAACTTTGAGTACAAGATTATTTAGGTGGCAAATAAGATGTCAAATGAAAGGTCTTGGAATTAACTTTCCAACGCCATCGAGTTTGCTAATTTTCGAGCTCGTATAAGGGTGCCTGTTCAAAGTTAGGATGTCTAGATAAGGAAAGTTAACCGGATTTTAAAAGGGTATTTTGAACTTTTCCATACCCAATTAATTTATTTTGTTTTTGGTAATTAAGTAGGGTCTAAACTGAATTGGTTCATTTTACGCACTCAAAGATTTCACGCTAGAGTTTTTAGAGAAAGAACTCAAGAGGAGAAAGAAGAAGAAATGGTCAAGATTCGTCAAATTCTTGCGATTTGGTTGTGGATTTCATCAAGGGTTAATCCCTATGAGGTATGTGAGTTCACATAGCATTGGGTTCGTTCACCCACACTCCAAACATGTTTATTTCAGCGTGAATTCATCCTAAAAAGTTGAAAGTTTGAATGTTCTTGATGTGTGTTCTTGAATTGCTTTCATTCTTGAATTGGGATGAGATTAGTGAGTTTCTTGAGATAATCATTATGATTAGTAGAGTTGTTTTGAGTTAGATTCTTGTGTACATGTTTTGGGTATCTGAACCTAAAGAGAAATTGAGAAAAAAGATCAAATTTAATTGAATTAAGATCAGAAAACGAGTTGGAAAATTCGTCGAGAACACTTGGGGAAGGGCTAGCGCGGCGTGCCCCAGATGCGCCAGAGTGGTTGGGGCACCATGCCAGCACTGCACCTGAAATGGGTCTCTGAACTTTGGGGGCGGGTGCGGAGCGCCAGCAGTGAGCCCGGGTCGTCCGCCCCCACCCATTTTTTGTCGTTTAGCCCGTTTGAGTCCTTCTAAAGCATACTAACACTTCCTATTGATTTTAACTACTCTAAATGACTTCTAAACATCTAGAAATCATCCAGAAAAATGAATCATAACCTTGAATCCATAAATTATAATTCAAGAAAAGTTAAGAGCCAAGTCTTGAGAGTTCTTAGAGTCTTTTTAAGAAGTGTTTTGCAAATGCTTTAAACTTGTTTTAAGACTTGAGTTTTGAGTTGAGTAAAGAGTAACAAATGAAGTTCATTTTCTTCAAAAGAGTATATGGAGACTATGTATTCCCAAAGAGTAAATGTTTTCACATTTAAACAAGAGAGGAAACACCGATTTCCAAAAGAGCCTTCGAGCTAGTTTTTGAGTAAAGAGTAAATATTTTCACATTTAAGCAAGAGAGGAAACACTAATTTCCAAGAGAGCCTTTGGGCTAGTTTTTGAGCAATTATCTCAAATCACAGAAAGAGTTATGTTTTTAAACATTTGAGCTAGTTACATTTTTGGAAGTAGTATTGAGCACCGATTTGGGGACAAGTTGAGTTCAGATAATTCATGGTCTCCATAAATCGTGTAGCTAACATGGGTAGAAAAGGGTCATACTTTTTAGATGATTCCTTAGTGCTTTTTAGCATAGAATAGTGGATCCATTTAGTAGTTAGGTTCTATACCCCAGGCAAGGTATAGGACCTCCGTGGCAGCATGAGGCAAAACATTGTATCATCACATAGCTCATAGTGACGGTTGTCGGTTAGAGAAACTCCCACATAAATATTTTGTATTCTTATATACACAATGTTATTGTATTTTCATAAAAAAAAACTAAGTTATTGTTGTATTATTCAATACACAGAGTTGTTATCCATGTTTTAAAAGCTTTTCTTTATATTGCATTTATATTATTATTTTATATTGAAATGAGTTGAGTTGATACCAGGTATGTTCCTTCAGTTCCTTTCAAGCTTATGTCTTGATTTAGTATTCCTCTCGCATGCTCGTACATTCAATGTACTGATGTCATTTGACCTGCATCTTTTATGATGCAGATACAGGTAACCAGGATCAATATCCAGCACATCATTGATCCAGTTGAGATTCAGAGTTATTGGTGAGCCTCCTTGCTTCCGGAGGATCCCTTTTTATTGTTTTATCCGTTTAGTTCATTAGGATGTCGTGGATCTTGTCTCGACGTCCATCTCGGTTGTTAGAGGCTTCATAGACAATTAGTTGATGTTAGTTCTTGAGTCTTTCCATTTCAATTTTGATGTTTGAGATTTGAGTTGCCATATGGGCTAGTTGAATGTTTCTTTTAAGACATTCTAAGTTTATTGAATGAGTTTATCTTTTGAGACTGTTTTATTGTTATTTAAGTCTTCCGCTAAGAGTTAAGCCAGACCGAGGGTTCGCTTGGGGCCAGCAATGGTTCTCGAGTGTCAGTCTCGCCCAGGATGTAGGCTCGGGGCGTGACAACTTTACCCTTCTTAAATATTAAATATTAATTATTTAATATATAACTAGACACTATAACTATATCAAATTATTAGTACTCTACCCACTTCACACTAGGCCGCTTTAGTCTTTACTTTTTACTCAAAACCTAAAGACTAAAGTAAGGGTTTGCAATTGTAGCTATTTGATTGTAGTTTTAGTTATAGTCTTGTTGGACTTTTTGATTTTAGTTTTAGTTTGTAATGGTAGGTTTTAACTTTTGCAAGTTTGTAAAGGTCTGTAATTTGATTAACATCAGAAATTTCATACTATGATTTGGAGGTGACATGTACTTATAGCCTTCGTACTATATTTTCTCTTATCGATGCAATTTCTCATTATCTTTCTTGTATCACTATAACAAAGCATTTAGAGAAGTGAGAAGTCATATAATATTTTATAGTCATTTTCTTATTGGGTAAATCGAAAACCATACCGATAACAACCAAAAACCGATAAAAAATATCTTATTGGTTTGTTATTGGGTTAGCATATTTAAAAACCGAAAACCGAACCGTTAATACAAAAACAGAACCGAACTAATTGATGCACACCCCTACTTATTTTTTTTATCTTTCTCTGCTCTTTTAATCCGTGCATAGCACGCCCAAATATACTAGTATATATTTAATAACATTACATAAATTAAGCTAGACGAAAGAAGTAAAATATATAATAATAACAAATATAAATTTTTATTATATAAAAATAAATCAAATTATTGGTTTGTAAATTCAATAATGCGGCTAGGCTTTTGTTAAAATATTGCATAGTTATTGTCCCTCCGGATTTAAGGTGAAACTACAAGGATAAGTGTACAATTAATATGAAACATAGGGAGTAATTTGTGAATTTTATACCCCAATAAATGAATGCACAACAGTTTGTGTATTTGTATTAAGTCAAACCACATCATATAAAGTAAAATCGAGGAAGAGTAATATAAATGGTGACAACAAAAGTTATGATTATGAAATATCAATTTAAATGGATAAACAAAACAAACACTAGAAATAATATCTATAAAGAAGTATTAGGTGAAATACTTTTTTTAATTTTAAAATGTTCACTTTATCTTTAATAAAATAATTAAACATAAAAATTGAAACTTTCCGATGTGTGGATCAAGATAGAAAGACCGCTAATCAAGTGATAAACAAAGGCGGAAGAATCGTTTGATTTTATTTAAAAATATTATTACTATACCCTTTGTATTTGAATTAAAAACCCTAAAACCAAAGATTTTGTATCTATTTTAATATTTTATTTATTTTTTAATACAAAAAATGAAAGATATATAAAAGAAAAATGGCCCAAAAAAAGAAGAGAAGAGTTGAGGAGTGGCGATTCAACAATAAGAAATCTGGAAAATCATTTTTGAATTAAAAAGTAAGTAATTAATGTTGAGGGTAAAATATGAAAAAAATAATTATCTTTTCTTGATATGTTAAAAGTGACAAGTAAAAATAAAAATCTAGAATTAAGAGAGTGTTTGAATTGGTTTAAGTATTTGGTAAATATAAAAAATAACTTTTAAAAAATAAAAAAATGACTTAAAAAAAGTCAGGCAATTTACATCTGGCCAAGAAACCACTGAAATGTAAGTGTTCCAGTTGATCATCATTTGCGAGGAAGGGTATCAACTCAGTATATGTCACGCCTCGAGCCTACATCCTGAACGTAACTGGCACTCGAGAACCATTGCTGGTTTCCAAGCGAACCCTTGACCTGACTCAATACTCAGCGAAAGACTTACTTGGCAACATAAGAATACAATTGCATAGCTTAACTCATAAGACTTCAACAAAACAAGAAAACTCAATAGTCTCAATGGTATATAAACTCATAACTGTCAGAAAAACACTCTAATAGCCATAATAAATCAACTCAAGTCTTGAAACAATAACAAGGAAAGGGAACAAGACTCCTCAACTACTACTATCTATGAAGCTTCTAAGTACTATGATGGATGTCGGGACAAAACCCCCGATCATCTTAACAAAACTAAAAATAAAAGTAAAGTGTGGAGCCCTCTGGAAAGCAAGGAGGCTCACCAATCAAACTCTAGCACTGCAAGTGGTATCAATGGAACGTCTGTTGATTACCCTGAATACCTGTATCTGCATCATGAAAAGATGCATGCCAAAAGACGTCAGTACATTGAATGTACGAGCATGTAAGGGGAACTCTAAGGCACAAACATAAGCTTGAATTGATAAAAAGGAAGAACGTACTCACTCATCTCAACTCAACTTGACTCAACTCAACTCATCAGTTCAAGCAACAATAAAGATGCAGTATAAAGAAAGCTTTTGAAACAGTAAATAACAACTCAATGTATTTAAATATACAATAATATCTCTTTACTCTTATATGAGAGATTCTCTAACCAAAAATCATCACTATGAGCTAACTGATGATACATCGTCTCGCCCACGCTGCCAGAATTGTCCTATACCTTGCCGGAGTATAAGGCATCCTCAACTAAGTGGATTCATTAAGCTATGCTTAAAAGCAATAAGGAATCATCTAAAAAGTATGACCCTTTACCCATATTGGCATACATGGTTTATGAGGATTTTGAGTGTACTCAATACTCCTCCCAATAATATATATAACTCATGCGTGCTCATATGTTTTAAAGAAAACATATCTCCTCCTCAATTTGAGATAATTACTCAAAAGCTCTCTTAAAAGAGATAATATAATGCTCAAAACTCCTCATGAACTCAATTAGAAAATAAGGTTTCTTCTTCTCTTTTTAAATGTAAAAGTTTTACATGCTTGGGAATACTTAGTCCCCTCATACTCATTTTTAAAAATGAACTCAACTTTCCTCATCCTCATACTCAAGTACTCAAGTCTTAATCCAAGTTTAAAAAGATTATAAAAAAGACTCCTCAAAGTGACTCAAAAAGGTTTCTCAAGTTTTGCTCTTAATCTTTACTTTAATTTGAAAAGTGAAATTAAGAGACATGATTAGGATATATGTAGGATCTCTCAGTGAATTATGAAGGTTTAGATAGTTAGGATTAAGAAGGGAATGAAAGCTCGACTCAAATGAACAAGTAAAGAACAAAAACGGATTGGGGTCTGATTGGGCGCACTGCTGACACGTCGCGCCTGACCTCCATTTATTAGGGGTCTGATTGGGCGCACTGCTGATGCATCACGTCATGCCTCTATTTAATGGGGGTCTGATGGGCACACTACTGGCATACATCTACTCAGGTGATCTCTAACTATAAAGGCATCTACCTACTTGAACTTATACAATTTTTCTTAAGGAAATCACCGAGGCATTTCAACTTTTTAAAACAGAAAAAGCTCTGTCAAGATACTTGCTAACAACAATAGCAAACACTTGTCTTCACATTATGTCAAACAACTTTAACATGTCCTTATTTTTCACAGGGAGATCTTCTCAGGCACTTCACTATAAAGGCACCAAACTACCTGAGTGATTGTCTATAAATAATTATATTTAACAAGTTTTGTGTTTGGTAGCCTCAAAGTATTCTAGCTGTAAATAAATATATTTAACAAGTTTTATGTTTATATGCAGAAAGTTTGGTAGCCAAGTAGTAAAAGTATTCTAGTTGTATTGCCAAAACACAACAGAAGCAGGGGCGGAGCCACGTAGGCTCCAGGGTATTGGACACCCTTCGTCGAAAAATTATACTATATATACACGTAAAATATTGACTTTATATTGGTATATATAGAATTTGGACCCCTGGAAATAACAAAGTGATGTGCAGTGGAGTTGGCAATAGCCTGTGCAATTCTACTTTTTGTCTCGGTTCGATTCTCCGCAGGGTTGTTTTCTTTTTCTGTAATTATTTTGACTTCTTGAATTCAATTAAGTAAATAAATATGAGTAATTTTAACATAAAAGTTCAATAGCTTGGTGGTTAATAGTATCATGAAGGTCTCCAAGACCCAAGTTCAAATCCCTCCTTTACTAACTTTTTTTTTCAATTAAAATTAAATTATTTCCTTAAATTTTAATACATTTTTCTTGTAGAATAAGATTTCCTTGAATTTAATACTTTTTCTTGTGGATTTTTTCAATTAAAATTGAATTATTTCCTTAAATTTTAATACTTTTCCCTTATTGAATAATGTTTTCTTTCTCTATAAATAGGAGACTCATTTACCCAAATTATATCACAATATTATTAAGAATAGAATCTCAATAATTCTCTCTCTGTTTTTTCTTCTTGTTCTCTTATTTTATAACAAAAATAACCAACTTAATATTTTAGTTTTAAGTTTCAATACACATGAGGAATTATTATAATAGAGTACCGAAAAAAAGTTCGACTTCTCTAAGTCAACCAAATAAAGAAACAACGGTAGATCAATTAGAGATGTTGTCACATTTTTC
Organism: Solanum raphanifolium; assembly: GCA_036250405.1. NCBI lineage: Eukaryota > Viridiplantae > Streptophyta > Magnoliopsida > Solanales > Solanaceae > Solanum > Solanum raphanifolium. Next base: position 17,314 of record JAJOOE010001639.1, read on the forward strand.
TCAAAAACAAAGCATTGATTTAAATACTCTAAAAATGACTTGCAAAATCGAATGGATGATGAGTTTTTAGACGGTTGTATAGTGCCTTATGTAGAAAAGAAAGTATTTCGTACTATTTATAATGAGTCTATTATAAAAACATTTCAGGATATGAAACCTCGTCGAGTACAATTGTAATAATATATTTAAATTATGTTTTCAATAGTAGTTTATTTTCTTTATGTTAGTTTTGAATTATACACTTGTAATTCTATTAAAAATATTTCTATATTTAATTAAATATTGCTTAACTTGATTATTTGTTTTGGTAATTTAAATCGTCGTTTTTTTTTAAAAAAAATTACTATTAAAAGTTTGGACACCCTTCATTAAATTCCTGGCTACGACACTGAACAGAAGAAAAGATTTGTAAGGATGATCTTTGTTGTTTAACATGCAATGAATACAGACCCAGAACCCTAGCACACATATTGGGGTTTTTCGATTGTATTCATTGTCGGATCCGATCAAAGGGTAACAATTTTACAAATTCATTGGTTATCAATTCAAAGTTCCAGAAAATTCAAATAAACTATTTTTCTACTAGCCAAGATCATAAAATTAGGGCAGATCAAGAAATTGCATATTAACAAGGAATGAATATAGACCCAGAACACTAGCACTTATATTGGACATTTTCCATCATTGTTGGGTTAGTGCAAAGCGTATAACAAATTTACAAATGCACTGGTTATAACAAATTTACAAATGCACTGGTTATCATTTTAAAAGCCACATAAAATCCAATCAAGGTTATAAAACTAGGGCTGAGCAAGATAAATTTGCAGTTTAACAAGCAATGAATATAGACCCACAACCCTAAGACATATTGGGGATTTTCCATGTATAAATTGTTGGATCTGTGCAAATATCATTTCAATTAATGTTGTATCTACTAGCAAATGTTATAAAACTAGGGCAGAGAAAATTATAATTTACAGTTTAACAAGCAATTAATACAGAACCAGTACCCTGACATATATAGTGGGGATTTCCCATTGTATTCATTTTTGGATCTGAGTAAAGGGTATAACTAATTCACAAATGCATTGGATATCATTTCAAAGCTACTCAATATTCAATTATGCTTGTACTCTACTAAGCAAGATCATAAAATTTAGGGCATAACTGTTTAGGCTCAATATATTTAAGTTTTTTAGTGTATCTAATTGTATAATAAGTTATGTACGGGTACATAGTGTTCCAAGTGACTTGAGGTAGACTTTAGAGAAATAAACCTAATTTTTTGGCTGCGAAATAAACCACATTTTTAATTTTTTATTGAAAATAATCACATCTCGTAGGAAAAAAAGAACTCTCTTGGCTTTTTAAAAGTTTGGCGAAACACACTAGGTTTGGATTGACTTTTAGTTTATGACTTATAAGACAAAAATCATAAGTTAGAATTTTTAATTCATGACTTTTGACTTATTTTTGTTATTTTAACTTAAAAATAAGTGTTTAAACAATTTTTAATTTAACTCAGACACTTTAAAATTGCTTACATATTTTTCTTTAAAACATCTAAAATAAGTGTTCTATTGTTGCTTCCAAAATAAGTAGCTTTGTTGCTAATTTAAGCTCTCTCAATGTCCACAATGTTCTATTTCTAATTATCATATTGCCTTCTTCAAAAATGTTTCTTTTGAAGGTTAATATGAATCGATATGGTTTCTCCCTTCACTTTTCAATACTGCATTTACATTCTCGATTTAAAAACTCTAATGTTAAATAGTGATGCACAAAACGGTATTGGATCTCATAGAAACATTTCATATGCTTGCCTATACTGGCTCTTGCTTATTTTGACTTGCTATATAAGTGGATATATATAATACAGTGCAACATAGCCACCTGAAATTATAAGGAGATGTGAGTTGTAAAAAGATGTTGTGTTTACAGATTTTGTACTCAGGACAATTTGCAACTTCTGTTGTTGTGCTATGAAAAGATGATGTTTATAATCAGAATTGTGACTAAAAATTTAAGATGGGATGAATTGCAGGAAGGAACAGTGCCATTGAGCCTGTAGGTGGTGAAGGTAATGGAGGAAAAAGCATTGTGAACTATACCAAGGTTATTACATCCCTTTCTTGGATCTCAATATGAGTCAAAACGATTTTCATTTTTTTTTATTTATTAATGATGAGGAATGCGAAGGAGAAATGTCTTGATTTAGTAAACAAAAAGATATATAGAAGAAGTCTTTCTAATATATGTCATATCTAGGGATTTATATCTATTACTCATAGCATTATGATAAGCATAGTATTGGTCACATCACATCCCGACCCTGTATGGTTGTTTGTTATCCTAGCATAATTTGCTCTATAGAGTGTTTGCTTCCACTTCTTTCGGGAAAAGGTAGAATTACCCCTAGACTATGACTTAAATCTTAGAGACACACCTTAACTAAACTAAGGTCCTATTACCCTCTAAACTCATTTTTTTTTTGTAATTTTGTGCACCTTTTTGGCTTACGTGGCATCTAAATATCTCCCATGCGCCTCAATTGCGTGGAGTCACGGAGTGTGCCATGTAAGACAAAAGGTGTACAAAATTACAAAAAAATATGTTCAAGAGGTAATAGGACCTTAGTTTAGTTAAGATGTGTCTCTGAGATTTCGGTCATAGTCTAGGGATACTTGTGCCTGATCCCACTTCTTTTTGAACAAACACAAATGGTGGGTTCATCAAAAACTGTTTTCTTTGGCTATTCTGCTCTGAAACACATGGGACAGCTTGGTGATTTTCAGCTTCATCATTAGTAACAAACAATTATCATAGAGCAAATTATTATTACTTATCATGTGCATAACATCGGTTGAGTCAGTATTAGTTTCAAGAGGAGTTAGATCTGCGACTAAAAGACCTCTAGTGTTATAATTTTTTGTAATGTGCCGTAAACATGTACATTACATGATAATATATTTTTTTAGGCATCTGTTCAGTTTTTTGGCATTCAATTTTTATTTATAAAATAAAGGGAAAAGGTAGAAGTACCTTCCTAGACTATGACCCAAATCTCAAAGACACATCTTAATTAAACTAAGGTTCTATTATCCCTTAACTCATTTTTTTGTAATTTTGTATACCTTTATGACTTACGTGGCATTCAAATATATTCCACGCGCCTCAATTGCGTGGAGTCACGGGGTGTGCCACATAAGCCAAAAGATGTATAATATTATATATAAAATGAGTTCAGGAGGGTAATATGACCTTAGTTTAGTTAAGATGTGTCTTTAGAATTTAGACGGGTACTTGTGCCTTCCCCCTAAAATAAATAGTTGTAGTAGAAACAATTTATGTTAATTTTCCTGTTCCATGAATTACTTTGGTGTGCAATGTGGACACTTGTTAAGTATATAATAAATCACGTCTTTCATGACCAATTTTTTTACGACGTTTGTTACTTCAATAATTATCTTTATTTTATTGTCTAATTCGGAATTAATCAGTTTAAGCCTAGGTTGACACTTATAGTGTATAATAAAGGAAAGTAATTTGCAATGTGGTTAAATCAAATAACAAGTGACATGGATTTTTTCTAAGAAAATTACTACTAACTCAAAAGTGTTAGACCACTCACCTATTTTCTAAAAAAAAAATTGAAATTTTAATTTATGTTTTTCTGTTGAGAAAATAGCCAAATACCCCCTCAACCTATTATCCGATTCTCAGTTACACACTTATATTTTACGGGGATTCTATTACCTCCCAGAGTATTTTAAACACAGATATTGACATCCTTAAAATTTCACCTCCAAATCTTTGTTGTTGAGTGTAATACAGACACCTATTTTTTCAGAATAAAAATTTTAAAAAAAATTCATTACCAAAATACATCAATTTTGATGTTGTTCATTTTTTCTCCACCATTCCATTCATCTTCCTAAACCATCCCATTTTTTCTCCATTGTTCCCAAATGTCTAATCTCCTCCAATCCACCTCCATATCCATCACACCCGTCATCCTTCGTCTTTCTTCTATCTTTTCGATCATTTATTTGTACAAAATCTAGTTGTCATTGTTGATTTCAATAAATTTGACATGAATATTGATTTTTTTTATTATGGTATCATTAACTTTCTTTTGATTATGTTGTTTATTTTTATGAAAGATTTGAAGGGGTTGGTCATGAAAAAGTTCATTGTGGATTAAAAGTGAAAAAAATGAAAAAAAAAAAATTGTATAGGTGCTTGCCATGGCATCCATGTTAAAATTTAATTGCAGATGTGTAATTTTTAAAGGAGGGAAATGGTTAGAGAGAGAGAGAGAGTATAAAGGCAAAATGGTCTAGTGGACCCTTGTCCTTGTATATGTATGTATTGTGAATCATTCTACTTGCCCCTTGTCATCTGAACCCTTGAACTTATTGAAACACAATATTTTAAACACTATTTCTGACTTGGCATCCTATGTGGCATCTAATACCAGAGTGCGTGTAAAACACACCTATTAGGAGCATTAGACCCTTGGAAAAGGGTCTAAAAGTCACATTAGGGCTTTTATATAGCCATCATCTTCCTAGTTGGATCTAACACCATTGTTGCATAGAATTTAAGGTTTTCTTGGCCTTTTATTTTTTATCTTTTCCCCCCAAATTTCTTCTCTATTTTTATTGTCATTATACAGCTCTCTTTATTATGAAACACACCATGGAAGGCAAACAATCCTCTCAAACATCTTACACTAACATTAAGCATAAAACAAAGCAAAATTTCCAAAAAAATTCAAGAAAATCAATGTAATTGACTAAAACCCAAAACCAACAAAGAAACAAATAGAAGATCAAATCCAGATTAAACAACAAATAAATACGAAAATAAATTGAAAAACCTACCTAAATAAGTTGAAAATCGAACAAAAACAATAAAAAAAAACTCAAATAATTTTCGAGATTGACCCCTGTTTCAGATCCAACTAAACACAAACTTACTGCCTTCCTCTCGTCTTCTTCACCTTCTCTGACCAAAATGCCTTCATTCTCACCGCCTCCAACAAGCTTCAACCAGCAACTATAAGCGAGAACCAACAACAACAACAAAAATACCAAACCAATACTCCGCCAATAAGTCTCGATCTTCCTAAAGTCGCCAACCCTGAACTCCGGCGAGATTGTGAACAACTAGAAACAATCAGACCCCCACTCTTCCTTAGGCCCCGGTCACCACCAAAACTCCAATCCGATAAAATTCAAAATCAACTCCGAACTCTGACGAGATTGTGAACAATCAGAAGTCATGCCAACATTTTTTACTTTAATGGAAAGAGTAGAAGAAGTAGGAAAAAGGAAAAGGTAAGGAAGATTAGAAGAAGGGATGAAGTGAAATTGTGGGGATGGAGACAGTTATAGCAACAAAAAAAAAATTGGAAAGAAAAGTGTTGCTACATTAATCTAATATAATAAAAGGAAAAATGACGTGGAGTGACTATATATATGTGTATCATTTTATAATCATACGTGTCATTTTATAATTATATTTTAAATTATGTGTCAGGCGTTTGTGATACACACATAATAGAGTAGTAAAAATGTGTTTAAAATGTTGTGTTTCGATGGGTTCAGGGGTTTAGATGACAAAGGGGCAAGTGGAAGGGTTCACAATACAAACACATACAAGTACAAGGGTCTACCAGACCATTTTGCCTTAATTAATTTATTTATTAATTATATTGAATTCAATTAAGAAAGGATAGTTGTCAAATCATTTAATTTTGACTTATTTATTTGCCTTACACTTGCCTTCAGGAAAGTGAACACACTTGTTGTGTCACATCAGTACTTAAGGGTGTCAATATATTTGCTTAAAATACTTTAAGAGGGTAATAGGACCTTCGTAAAATATTGTGTAATTCAGAATTGGGTAATAGGTTAAGGGAGTATTTGACTGTTTTCTCTTTTTCTTTTCCTTTTGATTATTTAGTTTGTTCGGTTTTTTGTATTGCATAAATAAATTGAGATTTTCCCAAATTCAGTTTAAAATAATAACTACAGTTAGGGTGTTCACGGTTTGGATAAAAACCGATCCAAATCGAAAAATTGAACCAAACCGATTTTATTTAGGGTTTGATTTGGTTTGGTTATGGTTTTGTTCGAAAAAAATCGAAGAAATAACCGAACCAAACCGATAAATAATATACATAAATTTCATTATTATACATACATAATATACTATATTATAAACAATTTTAAAAATCTTATATATGTATTCATCAAAATTTATTTATAATTTACTTATGAAAGTAAAAATGCCCAAGGTAAGAACATTTATCTTATTGGTTTCATATATATGAGTGTCTATGACAATTCTTTGTGATACTGAAAATGTCAATGTCTCTTCCTTCTAGGACAAAAGTAGTGAACTTTGAAGCTTTATTCATAGTAAATTCAATGATCGAAAGTTTCATAATGTCAGTCATTCTAACTATTTTTCATTTTGAATGGACTATTGTCACTTTTTTTACGTTTTGAATGAATTATTTCTTTTAATTTTATGTATATGGTTAATAACCGAATAACCAAACCAAACCGAACCGAAACCGATAACAACCAAACCGATAAATGTATATTGTATTAGGTTTGGTTTGGTTTTGATAATTTTAAAACTGATTAAGTTGATATGGTTTTGGTTTTGACCAATAACCGACCCAAATCAACCCGTGAACACCCCTAACTACAGTATACAATCAAGGATTTGCTTCATTATTTGTCTTTAATTAATTTCAATGAAAAATACAAAAATGTATTTATTAACTTTATGTCGGTGTTTGTATTTAATATTAAATTATTTATTACTCTCTCTATTTTAATCAATTTTTTTAAATTATAATTTGACCCGAATTAAGACGGTAAGAATATTTTTGAATTTGAATTAAACACATGAAAAATGGTCTTTTCAGGTAAATATTTTCACAAATTGATCTTTGTTTTGAACTCGGAAAATAATTTCACAAAATTTCCAACTAGGTCTCTGTGCAGCTGAGTTTTCTTTCATACTTTGTGTTTCCAAATTACCTTTATCTCCCGGTAAGTAGATAACATTGTTTTTGAAAAATAATAGATTATGATATTAAACATTTCAGGTAAAAGTTAAATTAATAAATTCCTTACAAAAATAAATGTAATAAGAAAGAAAGTAGGACAAATAAATTCCTTGACAACTTTTGGTGATCCCTCCTTGCATTCCGGGGGACTCCATTTTTGTCTTTTAGTTTAGTAGTTTTGAGGTGTCATGAGTCTTGTCCCGCATCCATGTTGAACTATAAAGGCTTCATAGATAGATAATGTTGAAGATTCTTTCAGTATTTCCTTTTTGAATTGTTTTTGCAAACTATTATTGTTTTCAGATTATTTTGAGATAGTTTGAGTGAGAAGTTTTGAGACTATTAATTTAATTTTTGTTTTAAAGCTTATATTTATGTGAGTCAGTCTTCTGCTAAGTAATCAGTCAGGCCAAGGGTTTGCTTGGGGACCAACAATAGTTCTCGAGTGTCGGCCACATTCAGGGTGTAGGCTCGATACGTGATACATGCATCAGCTCGGATCAAGTTTTTGTTGTGTAATCCCAAATTATCTACAACTCTTGAAAGAAGGCCAAATAGTGTCTCATCCGACATTCCCTCTCTAAGGAATGCTTATTCAAACCATTTGTGGGAATTTGAGAATTTTCTTTTAATTTAGCAGTGTATTTAAAAAAAAAATTGGGATTCCATAGGAGGTGTCTTTCGAATAACGATGGGATATGTCGTTACAATAATGTTGGGTTGATTTTATCTCAAATTGACTTTTTTTAAGTTAAAACTGTACCATCCCAAGTATAGTCAAATTTGTTTTCCAATATCATATCATATCAAGTCAAATCAAATCACTAGTCAATTTTTTTTCTTTCAGTTTGATTCGATTTGGATTTGATGCGATTTTTTATTCGATTTTGCTCACCTAACGGTAATTAACTAATTTTTTTGATTGAAATGAAATAAATGGTCCTATAGTTGAGTAATTGGTGATGATGACCCTTGCTTTGGAAGAAATTTACATATTAAGTCATTAATTTTTCTCTGTTATTGGAGTTACTATGAAGTACTGTTGGCATTCTATTGAAGCTATATCCAATCATTGTTGAAGCTTGAAGCTTCATAATTTGAAAATCAAATTTTCGTAAATAAGCTCTGTTTCAAGTGGATATTATTGTAAAATATTAATTATGTATTGAGGAGCCTAAATATGTAATTTTGGGTAATTTGATATAGTTTTTTCGGTGGTTTTAAATGAATATGATTCTTAAATTCAAGGAAGAAGACAAAATCTGTTTTTTTGTATAGTAAGGTATAATATTGTATACTATAGTATATAGTTGTATGAATATCTCTTATAATTTTGTATAATATTATGTATTATGTGTATAATAGTATATGTCAAGTTTTTAAATGTTTCTATACATAATAAGATCTGAAAATTTTATATATTATTGTATACTCGATGTATTATGACTCTGTTATAGGACAGATTGTGGGCTAAATATAATATAAAAAGGTAAAAATAACATAAATCAAATTACAATCGCATTAAACACACAATACATTATTATCACTGCTAATCAATCCCTTATCACGTGTAACATATCCAAAAATTCATAATTCAAAATTGTTCAAGCAAATCGTCCAACACCCTTTTAACTTTGATTCAAAAAGTTCGTAATTTTTGAGAAGACACTTTATGAATATATCGATTTATGCTAAGTCATTAAGGAGTCTGGGCACCTGAAGTAAATTACGAACGATACCAAAGCGATGGAATCATTGTTGGAGACTATTTCATTTATGAATCTGAAATCAACAATTGTAGTTGAATTAGAAATTGATGAATTAAGGGGAAAAACTAGACATCAGATACACCATTAAAGATAATTCTGATACATGACTAAACACATCTAATACAAAGTGGGTATCGTATGTATAGAGTAAAAATTGATGAATTTAGGGGGAAAATAGACATTAGATATATTATAGAAAGTTCTGATACATGACTAAACACACCACACACCTAATATAAATCTGATACATAACCAGATGTAGTGTGTCAACTTTGTATTAGGTGTGTTTAGTTATGTATCTGATACATAACAATGGGTATTGTATATATGTATCATGTAAAAATTTAATAAAATTCAGTAAAAAATAGAAATCAGATACATCGTAGAAGGTAATTCTGATACATGACTAAAACACCTAATACAAATCTGGTATATGAATTATGTTACATAACCCTATGTATTGTGTCAGTTTTGAATTATCTTTGTTTAGTTATGTATCCAATACATAACAGTGGGTACTGTATTTATCGGGTACTAAAATATAAGGAAAGTTAGTATAGTTATATATCAGATACATAACTATAAACAAGATTCATACTGATTTATGTTTGAAATAGTTGAGGTTATGTATCAATAATAACATTTGTACAAGATACATTGTACACAAACAAAGTTGTAATGTATCTGATAGTTGAAACATAATCACGATACATAAGTAAACACACGAATATCGACTAGATATACTAGAAATTTGAACCTTGGATAGAGAAGCAGACTGTATAGTAAAACCGTCGACCTTTTCCCACTTTTTGATCTATTTTCACGAAAATCATCATCATCTAAATCAAAAAGACGAAAGACAAGATCTACCCTTTGTAAATTAATTTGGTAAGGCCAATACTAAACAGTGGATCATAATCCATATGTATCAGAAAGTTTAAGAAGAACAACAGAAAATTGAAAAAAAAATCTAAAATCTAATCTATTGAAAGCAAAAAGAATGATGAAGAAATCCTTCAACCTTTTAAGAACTTCAAATCAAAGACAATTAGAATAATGAGTTTGAGGACATCGTTGATACATTGCGTGATTTCAGGCGTGAATTTAGGGAGTTGAGCATGAATTGGGGAGAAGAAGAGTGATGTATCCCAGAATAGAAGAGAGGGTGAGAAAAATAAGAATTTTTGTAGTTTTTTTTAAATGGTAGAGAATTTTTGAAAATATAGTGAAAAAGATTGTATAATTAGGTAATTTTTCATTTTAAAATATAAGTTACCTAATTGTATATTTTAAAAAAAAATTCCTTTAATTAATATTAGCTGAAAACAACTAAGATAGCTTGGATCCTCAACATAAAAAATTTAAAGTCCCCAAAACTAATTAAACGCTAAGTAGGATCTAGTTATGCAAAATCGTATTTATATATTGAATCCATCTAATTATGTGTACAAATATACATTATGGATAAATGACTAATTCGAACATTTAGTAACTAGATTGATAATAATTAATTAGTATATGCTGACGTGTTCATCATGACAAGTACATTTGCTCGAGTCTTTTATTTAGATCAAATTTTGTACATATTATAATATAATGTGTAATAGACTGTATTAGTAATTTTGGTGGTATTATGTTTGACATATATATATAAATTGTATAAAATAACAAATTATTAATTCAAATTAATTGTTATAACCACAGTTTCATTTAATTGTAATCTGTAGCAAACACATGTCATTCGCCTCTCTCCCTAGAGAATCTCGCTCGCCACTCTCCCTGATCTCGATCGCCTCTCTCACTTTATATAAGCACAAATATATAAATTGCGTTTGTGTTTGTATAAAGCAAGAGAAAACTATATATACAAATACAAATACATATATTTTCGTCCTATACACTTTAATTATACAAATACAGATCTTCCCTTATCAGTTCTATTTTGCCTTTCTCTCTTTCTTGCTTTATACAAACACAAATTATACATATAATTTGTGTTTTATAAAGCGAGAGAGAGAGATTTGATATACAAATGTTTATTTCAATTCAATTGTATACAAATTCAAATTTTATGCAGATATACAAACACAATCATTGATACATATACATAGTAGTTACATATACAATTCTCTAACCGATATACATATACAATCGCAACACTTTTATACAAACGAATGTCTGCCTGTGATTCATTTAAAAATAAATGCAGGACCTTGGTTGAACTAAGTTAAAAATATTTGAACTTGAGTAAGCTTCGATGACAGAGTAATATTTGCGATTGGCCAAACAATAGAAAACGCCCTTGTTGTTGTCGTGAAACATTGGAAAGTATATCTTGTTTACTAGCCCCTGTACAACACATGTTTTCAAGTACAATCCTTCAGAGCTCACAAACAATGTTTTATTATTGTCCAAACTTGTTAGTTGTTCCCTCTCCAACACTTTTCAGTTTGTATCTCCAAACCTCTACATCCCCTTCTTCACGACTTAAAAACAAAACTAACATTCCGCCATTATGGACGTCTTCTGCTGTGTATGCCTTTCGAATTGATCTTTGTTTTGAACTCGGAAAATTTCCGGCTAGGTCTCTGTGCAGCTGAGTTTTCCTTGATGCTTAGTGTTCCCAAATTATCTTTATCTCCCAGTAAGTAGATAGTATTGTTTTTGAAATATAACGGATTATTGCACCCCCATGCAGCAAAATCTCCTGGGTTCAAGGAGTAGTGATACGTCCATTCAGTATCTATCTCCAACTTTGATGATGTAACACATGTGGGACATAACGA
>JAJOOE010001640.1:0-29666 GCA_036250405.1 Solanum raphanifolium
TGATTCTAATTTTCTAAGATTTTGATTAATGAATTGACTTGGATAAGTTCTAGTTATGTTTCTAGGCTTAAACTGATTAAAACCTCATGATTTAGGGTTTAAACGACGTATCTTAGGGGTTAAATGAAATAGGAAAAGACCAAAAGAACCCTAAATTAACTGCTGTCGGAGTGATCGACGGATTGGACTGACGGGCCGTAGGTCAATCGACGGTCCGTCGATTGGAGTCGTCGATCGAGTCTGCCTGACAGGGCTTCACTAAAACGAGCATAACTTTTTACTCGGAGGTCAGAATTAAGCAAACTCGGTGGCGTTGGAAAGATAATTCAATTATCTATCATACCATAGGTCATGGGACACATAATTCATTTTTTGCTAAGATTTATGACCATATGAAGTTGACCCATCAATAATTTTTATCTAACTAGCTGCTAACCCTCATCTATGGTCAGACCTACGGACCGTGGATCGAATGACGGTCCGTGCTGGTCGACCGTAGTTCATGTCAGAGGTTGGGTAAAGGAGATCTCGATCCACGGTCACAGACCACGGACCGTGGTCTGATCTACGGACCGTGGGTCTGTCCGTGAGTCGGGACTTAGCTAATTTTTTGAGCTGGTTTAGGGACGGGTTGCAGTGGTGAACCACGGACCACCAGCACAGGCCGTGGTCTGACATACGGTCCGTGGATGGTGACCGTAAGTTGCACCTGCAACTTCTCAAAATTTGCATTTTTGTCTGTTCCGAATATGGGGTGTTACAGTTATATTGATGAGAAATTACAACAACCAAGTAGTTTCACAATACATAAATACTATCGTATCCTACGCAAACCTGTTAGTATGAGTTAGGAAAAGTAGTTAATGGGTAGATTTGTTTCTAATTATTGAAGATCAATTAGAATATTTTATGGATTGTGTAGTATATCATTTGGGATTGTAGTAGCATATCCTTTGGGATTGTAAATATCTTCTCATATCTTTGTAATTCTATATAATATATAGTTGATACATAATGAAAGTAGAGCAAAATTTCTTTTCTTTATCCTAGTCTATAATTCTACCATGTGTGAATCCTCTAAAAATACAAACACCATTCTAGAACCTATAGCCATTCCGTTTGGTGTAAAACTCAATGGAAAGAATTATTCTCTTTGGTCTGAAGTTGTTGAGATGTTTGTTGCAAGTCGTGGAAAAATGGGATACTTATTAGGAATAGTTAAAGAGCCTCTTGCTACTGATGCCACTTATGAAAAAGTGGAGTATGGATAATGCTATTATTAAAAGTTGGATCGTCGGTGCCATGGAACCCACCATTATGAGCTTATTTGTACGTCTTCCGATGGCCAAGAGTATTTGGGACATTGTGTCACAAACATATTGTGAAGGGGCTGATAGATCAATTATTTAGGATCTCTCTTGTCAAGCAATGCATATGAAACAATTAGGGGAAAATAGTTTCTACATACTTTGCAGATTTGCGCAAAATATAGCAGGAACTGGATCATGGTAAGCCCATCTCTTTCACACAACCTGATGTTGTCCAGGTTCGATAGAAGGAAATTGAAGAAGAGCATGTGTATATCTTTGCGGCCTGTTTGGATGATATTTATAATCGTGTCCGAAGTGATATTCTTCGCGCAAACCCTTTCCCAATCCAGAATCTGCTTTTTCTATGGTTCGAGGTGAAGACCAATGGAGGAACGCAATGCTAAATAATACAAATTCCAACATTGCTATGGCTGCAAATGTTTCTTTTGTCCAGAATCTAGATTACCATTCAAAAGCTCGTAGCAATGGTGAAAAGGGTTTTACTCATTGCGGTAATCCCAAACATGTAGTTGAGAATTGTTTTAAGTTACATGGATATACAGATTGGTGGGATGGTTTAAACGATAAAAAGTCCAGGAAACGGAGAAATCGAAAGGATGGTGATAAAAATGATGGGAAAGTTGTTGCTATGGTTTCAACTAGTACATCACTGCCAACTACTGGAACGACTTTGATTTCAACTGAAATTGGTTATTCTGATTTAGCGATACCTAGACACTCTTCAGGTAATATTGGATCAACTCTGATTAAAATGGATTTTGATAAATACATTGGATAGGTTATTGACTCCAAAGCTACTGATAATATGACCTTTGATCAGTCCTTGCTACAAGCTCCTAATGAAACCACATCGTTCACATGTTTCCAACGCAAATGGTGTATCATCCTCAGTTACTAGTGCTGGAACTGTTGTTCTGACTCCCCCCTTGTCTTTAGAGCATACATTATTTATTCCTTCACTATCAAATAATATTTTATCTATGTCTCAAGTAACTCAATAATTAAGTTGTCTAGTATTAATGTATCCTCATTTTTGCATCTTTCAGACCTCAACAACAAGGAGATTATTGTGTGTGGTACTAAAAGAGGGGGGCTCTATTATGTGGATGATTTATGTTGTGGTATTGCTCTAACTAGTCAAAGTTCACTTTATACTAAAGAACACCAAATATGGATATGGCATTGAAGATTTGGTCATGCTTCTTTTTGCTACATTAAACACTTATTCCCTACTTTGTTCTTAGAGTGCGATTGCTCTAATTTTCATTGTGATGTTTGTGTATTAGCTAAAAGTCATCGTACTACTTATCCTTTAAGTACTAGTAAGGTGACTGGGCCATTTGCATTGATTCACTCTGATGTGTGGGGACCCTCTCCAGTTTCTAGGTCACTTGGCTATTGTTGGTTTGTAATCTTTGTAGATGATTTTAGTCGTATGACATGGATTTATCTACTGAAGAATAAAAGTGATGTTTCTACATGCTTCCGCTCATTTCATAAGATGATTCAAACCCAATTTTCAGCCAAAATAAAAGTTCTTAGGACAGATAATGGTGGAGAATATGTTAATCAAGTGTTGCAGTCGTATCTCCAAAATCATGGCATCATTCAAAAAACTACATGCCCTTTTACACCTCAGCAAAATGGTGTAGCAGAGAGGAAAAATTGCCATATATTGGAAGTAACCCGTGCATACTTGATTAGTTCTCATATGCAACCTTCATCTTGGGAGGATGCTATTTTGTATGTTGTTTATTTAATAAATCATGTACCAAGTAGTGTTCTCCATTTTAAGACTCCCTTAAATCACCTCTCCAATTTTGTTAACCTCTCATCTACCTTAAAATTGAAACCTCGTGTTTTTGGTTGTGTTGTTTTTGTTCACCTCCATAAATACAAACGTACGAAGCTTGATCCATGTGCATTACATTGTGTCTTTGTTGGGTATTTTCCTCATAAAAAGGGATAAAAATGTTATCATCCCCCTATAAAAAGAATGTACGTTACTATGGATGTTACTTTTTCTGAGACCGAGATGTATTTCTCTCCAGAGTTATCCAGTTTTTCTCTTCAGGGGGAGAATAAGGTTGAAGAGCAAAACTGGATGGTGTTACTACCCGATAATAGTGGTAATAATGTTGAAGAGAAAAATTGGATGGTGTTACTACCTGATAATAGTGGTACAAATCCAGATAATACATGGCTTAACTCAACAACTCTAGACCAAGGCATTCTCAATCAAACAGTGCAACAAGAAAGTGAAGAATCCCGCTCTCTGGCACCTTTAGTATATACCAATAATGTTTCTTGTGATGATGTTCCTGAGGTACGTGTTACTTATGAGGAAACTAATAATAATAATTTAATTGATGACACTATATCAGTGGTTTCTAGTGATGATAATAGGAATAGGTATCAGTTACCTCCACGTATCAATCGAGAAAAAGTATCAGCAAGATACTCCCCTGTTAATCCAAAGGAAGTCAAATATCCTATTGCTCATTATGTTTCCAGTGGACACTTACCAAGCTCTATATGAGGCTTTGTGAATCATATGTCATCGGTTATTATCCCTACCAGATTTGAAGAAGCATTGGATGATCCTAAATGGGCAGAATCCATGAATGAGGATATGCGAGCACTAGAGAAAAACCATACATGGGATATTGTGTCGTTACCAAAAGGGAAGAGACCAATTGGATGCAGAAGGGTTTGTCAGTGAAACACAAGCCGGATGGTTCAATTGACTGATTCAAAGAAAGACTAGTTGCTCGTGTCTTTAAACAAACCTATGGTGTTGATTATCAGGAGAATTTTGCACATGTGGTAAAGCTAAGTATTGTTCGTGTTTATTATCAATAACTGCTAATCTTGACTGGCCTCTAGAGCAATATGATGTGAAGAATGCTTTTTTGCATGGAGAATTATCTAAAGAAATATATATGAGCATACCTCCTGGTTACAATACCTCTGGAAATATTGATTTAGTGTGCAAGCAAAAGAAGGCATTGTATGGTCTGAAACAATCGCGTAGGGCATGGTTTGGAAGGTTTCGACTAACAACGAAGAAATATCGTTACACTCAGAGCAACGTACATCATTCCTTATTTTTGAAGAGACAAAATGGTAAGATAATTGTTCTTATCATTTATGTTGATGACATGATTGTTACTGGTGATGATGTTTATGAGATGATTAAATCGAAGACTTGTCCTCTGAATTTGATATGAAAGATCTAGGAAAGTATTTCTTGGGTATTGAAGTTATTAGGTCCACACAAGGAATATTTTTGTCTCAACGCGAATATGTTCTTGATTTGTTAAATGAGATGGGTATGTTAGGTTGTCAACCTATTGATACACTAATTGAACAAAATCATAGCTTGGAGGAACTTCTTGATCAAGTTCCTACTAACAAAGTGAGATACCAAAGATTAGTGGGCCGCTTGATATACTGATCACATACCCGACCAGATATTGCTCATATGGTTAGTGTGGTAAGTCGCTTTATGCATAATCTAAGTGAAGTTCATGTGAATGCAGTAGTTAGAGTCTTGCGATACTTGAAGTCAGCACCAGGAAGAGGCCTCATGTTCTCTAATAATCACCATACAAAAATTATGGGTTATTGTGATTCAGATTGGGGTGCCAAAGGAGAACGATGACGCTCAACAATGGGGTATTTCACTTTTGTTGGAGGTAACCTGGTTACTTGGAAAAGTAAATAAAGCAAAAGGTTGTCTCATTGTCTAGTGCAGAACCTGAATACAGAGCAATGGTTAAAGGTATCCAAGAATTACTATGGTTGAAATGACTTATGGGGGAGTTCGGTTTTTCACTCGACCAACCTATAAAGTTATTTTGTGACAACTAGTCTGCTATTAAAATTACAGAAAACCCAATTTAATATGATCGTACTAAGCATGTGGAGATTGATCGTAATTTCATCTATGAGAAGTTTGAGGATAAGACAATTGAAGTTCCATATGTGAAGACCTTAGAGCAACTAGCCGATGTTCTAACTAAAGTTGTATCCAGAAAAACGTTTAATAACTCACTTGTCAAGATGGGCATACATGATATCTATGCTCCATCTTCAGGGGGAGTGTTAGCATGAGTTAGGAAAAGTAGTTAATGGGAAGATTTGTTTCTAATTATTGAAGATCAATTAGAATATCTTATGGATTGTGTAGTATGATTGTAGTAGCATATCCTTTGGGATTGTCAATATCTTCCCATATCTTTGTAATTCTATATAATGTATAGTTGATACATAATGAAAGTATCTTCTTTACCCATTTTAAGTAAACCTAGACCCTTAACTTGCTTCTCAAACAAGTCTCCAAATATCGCCTTTGTAAAAGGATCGGCTATCATTTCACGAGTAGGAATGTATATTAAATTTACCTCTCCACTTGCTTCTATGTCTTTCACAAAGTTATACTTGATGTCAATGTGTTTGTTCATGCTATGATACTTAGGATACTTCATGTATGTGATAGCCGCTTGACTGTCACAATATAAAATTATGGGACCCTTAGAATTCTTTGGAATATTCAAATTCTTAAAGAATCTCTTTAACTAAAAACCTTCTTGTACTGCAGACAAACAAGCAACGAATTCAGATTCCATCATTGAAAGAGCTGTGAAAGTTCGTTTCTTACTTTTCCATGAAATAGCACCACCATTAAGTAAGAAAGCATGAACGGCGGTTGATATTATGTCACACCTGTCACTATCCCAATCAACTTTGTATAGCCTCTTATGAATAAATCAAATCCACTATAACATAGTGAATGATCTGCATTTCCTTTCAAGTATTAGAATATTCTCTTTTGTACTTTCCAATGATCTCTTCCAGGATTGGATTGGTACATGCTAACAAGACTATGGTATAAAAAATGTCTTGTGAGTATACATCATAGCATACATAAAACTCTCGATCGTACTATAATTTGGAACTCGGGATATGCCTTCCTTTCCTTTTTCAATCTTTGGACACATTTCAAGGCTTAAAGTTTCATCCCTTGCTACAGGAATATCCATGGATTTGTAAATATTCATTCAAACAATTTCTAATATTTCTTTATATATATTTCTTGATTTAAACTCAAAAATTTCTTGGAATGATCTTTTTGTATCCTAACACCCAATATATAATCTGCTTCAACCATATCTTTCGTATCAAATGGTTTTGAAAGTCATGACTTGACAATTTTCACATACTCCAAATTATTTCAAACTTCTAAAATATTATCTACATAAAGAGAAAAATTACAAATTTTTCACTAGACTTTTTCACATAGATGCAATGGTTTTCATCGATCATGATTAAATCAAATGAAATCCCATTCTTATGAAATCTCAGGTAACACTGCCTTAAAGATTGCTTTAGGCCATAAATTGATCTTTTCAATTTAGAAATTTTCTTTTCTTGGTCTATAACAACGAACCCTACTGGTTGTTATATGTATATTTTCTCATTTAATTCTTCATTGAGAAAAGTGTCCTTCCCGTCCATTTGGTCTAATCCTAGATCTAAACGCGCAACAATGGCTAAAAGTAATCGAATGTAGGTAAACTTCTCAACTGGTGAAAAAGTTTCCTCATACTCTATTCTACCTTCTTGAGTAAAACTTTTTGCCACCAATCATGCTTTGAGTCTTTCTATTGACCCATCTGATTTGCGGTTAACTTTGAGAATCCATTTATTCCAAATAGCTTTACATACCTGAGAAGGCCAACTAGATCCCAGATTTTATTGGTTTTCATGGATTCTAATTCTTCTTTCTTTGCTTTTAACCACTCATCCTTTTTAAGGCTCGATAAGTCTCAGTCACAAAATTAGGTTCATCCAATTCTATAGATATCAAGAAAACATAATCCACAATATCATAAGATCATTTTGATACACCTTATTTGTATTCTTACATAATTGAAGTTCAGATTCCTCTATACGATTTTGGGATTCAAAACTCTCACTTGGACCAGGAATTATCTCTTGATCTATTGATTTATCAACTATGTCAGAAGATATTATCTAATCTTCTGAATTTAATATTTCATAAAGAGGCTCACCTTAATATATTTCACCCTTTTTGGGAAAAACATTTTCTAAAACATCTCGTGATACAATTTCAGTAATACATCCATCTTCAAATTCTTCAATGAACACATATCCTTTGGAGTGTGTAGAGTATCTTATAAAGTTACATTTCTTTCCTTCTGGACTTATTTACCAAACTAACCAAAACGATCTTTAATATATGCAGAACAGCCCCAAAGTCGTAGATCATTTAGGTTTGTCTTACGACAAGTCCAAAGTTCATAAGGAGTATAAAATACATATATTGAAGGCACTTTGTTCATTATATAGGCTGCAATCAATAATGCATCTCCACAAAAAGAGATAGATAAATTTGGTTGCCCCCATCATTGATCTTGTCATGTCCAATAATGTTCTATTCCTTCTTTCAGATACACCATTTTGTTGAGGTGTATAAAAAGTAGTTAATTGCCTGATAATACCCTTTTCAGTACATAATTCTTCAAATTGTTTAGATAAATATTCACGTCATCCATTGGTTCATAAAGCTTTTATGCTTTTATCTAATATATTTTTAACTTCATTCATATATCTTTTAAAGCACTCAAGTTCTTCAACTTTATGATAAATCAAATAGACAGAACCAAAGCGCTTGAAATTGTCATGAAATGTGATGAAATATGTAGCACCGAACCTTGCCCTCACATTCATTGGACCACAAATATCAGAATGAATCAATTGAAGCGGGAACTCACCTCTATTAGCCTTCCCAAATGGTTTACCTGTAATCTTTCAAGAACGACAATTTTCACATGTTGGCATATCAATTTTGCTGAAAGTGTAACATCTCACAATTTCAAATAACTAGGAAAAAGCTAAAAATTAGAAATAGTCATTTTTGGAAAGAATGAAAATCTTGAAATTTTGTTAAGTTAAGAAAGGTGAGTTTTGGGTCAACTTCAAATGACCATAACTCCTAGCTCAGGATGAGTTAGGTGTACTTCTAGATAAGGTAGGAAAGCTCTAGGAATGATCTTTCCACAGCCACAGAGTTTGCATGAATCTGAGTGTGTATAAGTGAGATATGCCGTTTGAAAGTTGGGTTGTTCGAATAAGGAAATGTCCAATCCGGATTTTTAAAGGATGTTTTGGTCTTTTCCATACCCTATTATTTTAATTTGTTTTTGATGAATTAATTAAGGGTCAAAATTGAATTTTTTCAGTTTAGACAATTGGAAATTTACTCTAGGGTTTTTGGAGAATGAACGCAACAGGAGAAAAGAGAAGAAAGAGCAAAGTTCGTCATTCTTGAAGGTTTAGCTTGTGGATTTCGACAAGGGTTGATCCCTAAAGAGGTATGTGATTCTTTCATAGCGTTGGGTTGGTTCACCCACGCGCCAAGCATGTTTATTTCAGCGAAGTTAGTTCTAGAAAGTTGAAGGTTAATGAATCTTTATTGGTGTTCTTGAATTTGTTTTTCATTCTTGAATTGGGCTGAATTGAGAGGTTTCTAAGATCTTTACTTCTAGTTTTAGAGTTGTTTTGAGTTAGTTTCATGGGTACATATGTTGGGTATTTCAATCTAAGTAAAAGTTGAGAAGAGTAGTCGAGTTTAGGTGAATTGGGACTGGAAAATGAAAAAAGGAAAAGTTGGGCGAATCTGGGTGGTAGGGCCGCGTCGCGGACCTGTCCCAAAATTTAGCAAAAAGTCTCCCCGCGCCGTGGAGCGATCAGGGACTGTTTTGCCTCAAAAACTATTTTCGCGACCAAAATTTAAATACCTCCGCGTCGCCGATTAGTATCTAGACAATGATTTCTAGATCTTTTCTCATGATTAACTATCTAAAATCATTCCTAAACATCATGAGATCTTTCCTATCACAAATCACAATCCTTGAATACATAATTCAATTCAAGGAAGTTAAGAGTCAAGTCAAGAGAAATCAAGAATCAAGTTAAAAGAAGTTCATAGAGTTTTTCGAAAGTCTTTTACAAATATTTTGACTTTGTTTTAAGACTTGAGTTTTGAGTTCAGTAAAAAGTAAAGTTGAAGTTCATTTCTTCAAAAGTATATGGGGACTATGTATTCCCAAAGAGTTTAAAATATTTTTACATTTAAACAAGTAAGGAAACTTTGATTTCCAAAGAGCCTTTGAGCCAGTTTTCAGTTAAAGAGTAAATGTTTTCACATTTGAGCAAGAAAAAAAACTTTGATTTCCAAAAGAGCCTTTGAGCTAGTTTTCAGTAAAGAGTAAATTCTTTCAAAATTAAGCAAGAGAGGAAACTGAGATTTCCATGATAACCTTTGAGCTAAGTTTTGAGCAATTATCTCAAACCATAGAAAGAAGTTATGTTTTAATCATAAAGAGCTAGTATATTTCGGGAGTAGTATTGAGCACCGATATGGGGTAGAGTTCAAAAAACTCCGAGCCGCCATAAACCATGTAGCCATCATGGGTAGAAAAGGGTCATACTTTTTAGATGATTCCTTTAGTCTTTTTAGCATAGACTAGTGAATCCACTTAGTAGTTCAGGTTCTATACTCATGGAAAGGTATAGGACTGCCCGGGCAGTGTGAGGCAAAATGATATATCATCACTATAGATCTTAAGTGATGGTTGTCGGTTAGAGAAACTCCACAACAGTATTTTGTATTTTTATATACATCAGAAATATTTGTATTTTCATATACAAACAGAGTTCATATTGTATCTTTGCATACATACAGAGTTATTATTGTATTTCTAAATATACATAGTTGAAAACCATATTTTAAAGCTTTTCTTTATAATGCATTTATTTACACTGCTTTATATTGAGTTGAGTTGAGTTGAATTGAGCCAGGTAAGTTCTTCAGTTCCTTTCAAGCTTATGTCTTGTTTTAGAATTCCCCTCGCATACTCGTACATTCAATGTACTAATGCCATTTGGCCTGCATCTTATTATGATGCAGACACAGGTAACAGGATCAATATCCAGTGCATCGTTGATCTAGTTGAGCACTCAGAGTCAGTTGGTAAGCCTCTTTGCTTTTCGGAGGATCCCTTTCATTATGTTTTGGTTTGTTGCTTGCTTATTTTAGTTGTTAGGATGACCGGGGGTCTTGTCCCCACATCCCTCATATTTTAGAGTCTTCATAGACAGAGTTAGTTGATGTTAGTTTATGAGTCTTTACTTTTCCTTTTTAGTTATGTTGAGACTTGTGTTGCCACTTTGGCAGTGAATGTTATTTATTACATTCTAAGTTATTTATTGAATAGTTCAGTGTACTATTTTAAAAGTATTTATCTTGAGTAAAGTCTTCCGCTGAGTATGTAAGCTAGGTCAAGGGTTCGCTTGGGGCCAGTGATGGTTCTCAAGTGCCGGCCACGTCCAGGGTGTAGGCTCGGGGAGTGACAAACTTGGTATCAGAGCACAGAGTTCAAGAGTCCTAGGGAGTCTATGAAACCGTGTGTGTATTATCCTAGTTATCGGTGTGAAGTGAGCCACATCTATAATTATGAGGTTGCAATATTTAGGAATTCTTTAACTTCTTTCATACTCATTTCGTGCGGTAGAGTTTATCTCTATAAAAGTTTTTTTCTAACTCGTGCTTACGCGTAACTGATTTTGAGCTGGCCTACTGTCAAGAGTGCCTTCATGAGGCATTTATTTCCTCATGAGCTAAGAGAAGCAAAGTGATGGTTGCTGACATAAGGAGTAAGATGAGTTTATTCATAGTTGGGTTGACTCATCTGTCAAGTAAGGAAAGTAAGGTAGCCATGCTAATAGGTTACATGGGCATAGCAAGGTTGATGATCCATGTGCAACAATGTTGAGAAGGACCAACTAAAGGATAGAGACGAGTTTGAGAATAAGAGGGCTAAGACATCAGTGAATGAATCTGGGCATCAAAATAGTAATGCGAAGCGGTCTTCTTTCCAACATAAGCAGAAAGGACCTGCTCCATCATCTTGTAGTACACCTGCACCAAGAAACAAATGTGAGCACAATAGTCAGAATTCTCAGAACTTCAGTGCTAGACATGCACATTCACAAGGTAGTAAGGCACAAGGGGGTACTAAGACTCCTCCATGTACTGAGTCTGGTAGGAGCCACTCAGGGTTGTGTCGTGATGGCTCCACTAGTTGCTTCAAGTGTTGCCATAACAGTCCTTTTATGAGAGAGTGTCGTAAGATTAGACAGAGTAATGGTAATGGGGAAATAAAGCCAAGTCTTCTTCAGTTGCTCCACTATATAGAGCTGGGTCTAGATGAGCTACTTCAAGGACAGGTGGAGAAGGAAATCAACTTTATGCTATCGCTAGTCGCCGAGATCAAGAGGATTCGCGAGATGTTGTCACTGGTATGATCCAAGTCTTTAATTTTGATGTTATTCCTGAGCAACTTAGTGAACCATTCAGTGTTTCTACACATGATGGTGAGTCTATTCTAGTAGAAAGAGTCCATCGTGATTGTTCGTTTCCGTCAATAACAAGAGTACCATGGCTGATTTAGTTAAGTTAGACATGGTAGGTCAGCCATGGTAGATTTTGATGTCAATCTAGGTATGGACTTACTTCATGTCTGTTATGCATCAATGGATTGTATAACTCGAGTAGTCAAGTTCTAGTTTCCCAGTTAATCAGTTATAGAGTTGAAGAACAGTTCAACAGTGCCTAAGGGTCATTTTATTTTGTACCTTAAGGCGAGAAAGTTAGTTCCAAAGGGTGTGTCTATCACTTAGTCCGAGTTAATGACTCTAGTGTTGAGATACCTCATATTTAGTCAGTTCCTATAGTAAAAAAGTTTCCAGAAGTTTTTCCAAATGATCTACTCGGAGTCCCTCCTGAGAGAGAGATAGACTTCGATATAGATGTTCTTCTAGATACTCATCCTATCTCTATTCCGCCATATAGCATGGCACCATCAAGGTTGAAAGAGCTTAAGCAGTTGAAATATCTTTTAGAGAAAAGGTTTCATTTGATCAAGTATCTCACCATGGGGTGCTCCGGTCCCATTTGTGAGGAAAAAAGATGGTTCACTTAGGATGTGTATAGATTACCGTCAGTTGAACAAGGTTACCATCAAGAACATGCATCCTCTTTTGAGAATTGATGATCTTTTCGATCAGCTTCAGGGTGCTTGTTGTTTTTCTAAGATAGACCTCAGATCTGGCTACCATCAGTTGAAAGTAAGGGAGTGTGATATTCCCATGACAGCATTCATGACTCGTTATGGTCATTATGAGTTTCTGGTCATGTCGTTCGATTTAACTAATGCACCTGCAAGGTTCATGGACCTTATGAATAAAGTATTCAAACCTTATTTAGATATGTTTGTTATCGTCTTCATTGATGACATGCTAATCTATTCGAGGAATGAGGATGATCTTGCTAGTCATCTCAGAATAGTTCTCCAGACTCTAAAGGATAGAGAGTTGTATGCCAAGTTCTCTACGTGTGAGTTTTCGCTTGAGTCTGTGGCATTCTTAGTCCACGTAGTTTCCAGTGATGGAATTAGAGTTGATACCCAAAAGATAGAGGTAGTGCAGAATTGGCCTAGACCCACATCTCCAACTGATATTAGGAGTTTCTTAGGGTTGGCTGGATATTATAGAGGGTTCGTAGAGGGGTTATCGTCTATTTCATCTCCTTTGACCAAGTTGACTAAGAAAACAGTGAAGTTTCAATGGTATGAAGCTTGTGAGAAATGCTTTCAGGAATTGAAAAAGAGGTTGACTACTGCCCCAGTATTGACCTTACCAGAAGGTACGCAAGGCTTTGTTGAATATGGTGATGCGTCCAGAGTTGGTTTGGGCTGTGTGTTAATGCAGAATGGCAAACTTATAGGTTATGCCTCCAAACAACTTAAGGTTCACGAGAGAGATTACCCAACCCATGATCTAGAGTTGGCTTCCATAGTAATTGCTTTGAGAATATGGTGCCATTATCTTTATGATGTTCATGTGGATGTGGTCCTTGATCACAAGAGTCTTCAGTATGTGTTTAGTCAGAAAAAGATTAATCTCAGACAAAGGAGGTGGTTAGAGTTTCTCAAAGATTATGACATGAGTATTCTTTATCACCCAGGTAAGGCTAATATTGTTGCTGATGCCTTGAGCAGGTTGTCTATGGGTAGTACCGCCCATTTTGAGAAAGGTAAGAAAGGGTTAGCAAAAGAGGTGCATAGACTTGCACGACTAGGAGTTCGACTAATGGATTCCACAGAAGGAGGAGTAGTGGTGATGAATGGGGCTTAATTATCATTAGTGTTAGAAGTGAAAGAAAAGTAAGACCAAGATCCTTTATTGCTTGAATTAATGGCAAGTGTTCATAAGCAAAAAGTAATGGCTTTTGAGCAAGGGGGAGAAGGTGTTTTGAGGTATCAAGGTAGATTGTCTGATTGATTTCAAGGGTAATTGGGATGATCATCTACCTCTCATTGAGTTTTCATGCAACAATAGTTAACACTCTAGCATCCAGATGGCTCCTTATGAAGCTCTTTATGGGAGAAGATGCAGATCTCGTAGAATGGTTTGACGTTGGTGAAGCTAGGTTGATAGGACCAGACTTAGTTCATCAAACTATGGAGAAAGTGAAAGTGATTTAAGGAAGGTTGAAAACAGTGCAGAGTCGTCAGAAATCCTTCACTTATGTTAGGAGAAGGGCGTTAGAGTTTGAAGTAGATGATTGGGTATACTTGAAAGTTTCACCCATGAAGGGTGTTATGAGATTTGTTAAGAAGGGGAAGTTTAGTCCCTGGTATATTGGCCCTTACAGAATATCCAAAAGGTTTGACAAGGTGGCTTATGAGTTAGAGCTACCCCAGGAGTTAACATCGGTCCATTCGGTATTTCACATCTCCATGTTGAAGAAGTACATGAGTGATCCTTCATTGATTATACCAACTGAAGACATTCGGATCAAGGATAGCTTGTCTTATGTGGAGATTCCTGTTCATATTATAGATCGTCAAGTTCGCAAGTTGAGAACAAAAGAGGAAGCATCAGTCAAAGTCCTTTGGAGGAACCAATTTGTTGAGGAAACTACTTGGGAAGCTAAGGAAGATATGAAAAAGAGATATCCACATTATTTCGAATTCGGAGAAATTCCAGACCAAGGTACTAATTCTATTCTTAGTACTCTTTAATTTATGAGTAAGCATGTTGTTTGTTTGTATTTGCTCGTTGGGTGTTTGAATTGAATGATGTTACACACTTAGCCTAGTAAGAGTAATCTCATTTGAGGACGAATGTTCCCAAGGGGGAGATATTGTAACATCTCGCAAATTGAAATAACTAGGAAGACGCTAAAAATTGGAAATAGTCATTTTTGGAAAGAATGAAAATCTGGAAAGTTTGTTAAGTTAGGAAAAGTGAGTTTTGGGTCAAATTCAAATGGCTATAACTCCTAGATCAGGATGATTTAGGTGTACTTCCAGATATGGTAGGAGATCTCTTGGAATTATCTTTCCAACGCCGCTAAGTTTGCGCGATTCCAAGTTCATATGAGTGAGATACGCCGTTTGGAAGTTGGGTTGTTTAAATAAGGGAATGTCCAATCCGGATTTTTAAAGGGTGTTTTGGTCTTTTCCATACCCTATTATTTTAATTTGTTTTTGGTGAATTAATTAAGGGTCAAAACTTAATTGGTTCAGTTTAGACAATTGGAAATTTATGCTAGGGTTTTAAGAGAAAGAACGCAAGAGGAGAAAACAGAAGAAAGAGCAAAGTTCGTCGTTCTTGAAGGTTTAGCTTGTGGATTTCGAGAAGGGTTTATCTCTAAAGAAGTATGTGAGTCTTTAATAGCGTTGGGTTCGTTTACCCACGCGCCAAGCATGTTTATTTCAGCGAAGTTAGTTCTAGAAAGTTGAAGGTTGATGAATCTTGATTGGTGTTCTTGAATTTGTTTTTCGTTCTTGAATTGGGCTGAATTGAGAAGTTTCCATGATCTTTACGTCTAGTTTTAGGGTTGTTTTGAGTTAGGTTCATGGGTAAATATGCTGGGTATCTGAATCTAAAGAAGAGTTGAGAGGAATAGTTGAGTTTTGGTGAACTGGGACTGGAAAACGAAAGAAGGAAAAGTCGGGCGAATCTGGGTAGCGAGGCCGTGTCGGTCACGTGTCCGAAAATTTCACAAAAAAGTCTCCTCGCGGATCGGAGTTGTCACGGACCGTTCTGCCTCAAAAAGAATTTTCGCGACCCAAATTAAGATATACCTCCGCGTCGCGGACTAGTATCCAGACAATGATTTCTTGATCTTTTCTCATGATTAACTATCTAAAATCATTCCTAAACATCATGATATATTTCCTATCACAAATCACAATCCTTGAATCCATAATTCAATTCAAGGAAAGTTAAGAGTCAAGTCAAGAGAAGTTCAGAGATAAGTCAAGAGAAGTTAAGAGTCAAGTCAAGAGAAGTCAAGAGTCAAGTTAAGAGAAGTTCATAATGTTTTTCAAAAGTCTTTTACCAATGTATTAACTTTGTTTTAATACTTGAGTTTTGAGTTTAGTAAAGAGAAAAGTTGAAGTTCATTTCTTCAAAAGTAAATGGGGACTATGTATTCCCGAAGAGTTTAAAATGTTTTCACATTTAAACAAGTAAGGAAACTTTGATTTCCAAAGAGCCTTTGAGCCAGTTTTCAGTTAAAGAGTAAATGTTTTCACATTTGAGCAAGAAAAAAAACTTTGATTTCCAAAAGAGCCTTTGAGCTAGTTTTCAGTAAAGAGTAAATTCTTTCAAAATTAAGCAAGAGAGGAAACTGATATTTTCAAGATAGCCTTTGAGCTAAGTTTTGAGCAATTATCTCAAACCACAGAAACAAGTTATGTTCTTAAACATAAAGAGCTAGTATATTTTGGGAGTAGTATTGAGCACCGATATGGGGGAGAGTTCAGAAAACTCCGATCCGCCATAAACCATGTAGCTATCATGGGTAGAAAAGGGTCATACTTTTTAGATGATTCCTTTAGTCTTTTTAGCATAGACTAGTGGATCCACTTAATAGTTCAGGTTTTGTAGTCATGGAAAGGTATAGGACGGCCCTAGCAGCGTGAGGCAAAACACTGTATCATCACAAAAGCTCTTAAGTGATGGTTGTCGGTTAGAGAAACTCCCACAACACTCTTTTGTATTTTTATATACATCAGAAATATTTATATTTTCATATACAAACAGAGTTCATATTGTATCTTTGCATACATACAGAGTTATTATTGTATTTCTAAATATACAGAGTTGAAAACCATATTTTAAAGCTTTTCTTTGTACTGCATTTATTTACACTGCTTTATATTGAAATCAGTTGAGTTGAGTGGAGTTGAGTTGAGCCAGGTAAGTTCTTCAGTTCCTTTCAAGCTTATGTCTTGTTTTAGAATTCCCCTCGCATACTCGTACATTCAA
This sequence comes from Solanum raphanifolium, assembly GCA_036250405.1. Taxonomy (NCBI): domain Eukaryota; kingdom Viridiplantae; phylum Streptophyta; class Magnoliopsida; order Solanales; family Solanaceae; genus Solanum; species Solanum raphanifolium. The sequence goes on from JAJOOE010001640.1 coordinate 16,764, forward strand.
TGTACTGATGCCATTTGGCCTGCATCTTATTATGATGTAGACACATGTAACCCGGATAAGCATCCAGTGCATCGTTGATCCAGTTGAGCACTCAGAGTCAGTTGGTGAGCCTCCTTGCTTTCCGGAGGATTCCTTTGGTTATGTTTTGTTTTATTGCTTGCTTATTTTAGTTGTTAGGATGACCGGGGGTCTTGTCCCCACATCCCTCAGAGTTAGAGGCTTCATAGACAGAGTTAGTTGATGTTAGTTTTTGAGTCTTTACTTTTCCTTTTCAGTTAAGTTGAGACTTGAGTTGCCACATTGGCAGTGAATGTTATTTATCAGTTATTTATTGATCAGTTCAATGTACTATTTTAAAAGTATTTCTCTTGAGTAAAGTCTTCCACTGAGTAAGTAAGCCAGGCCAAGGGTTCACTTGGGGCCAATGATGATTCTCGAGTGCCGGCCACGTCCAGAGTGTCTGCTCGGGGCGTGACAAAAAGAACCTAAATATCCTTCCTTTGTCAATCTATTCATTCGATCTTTCCATATATGACCTAATTTGGCATGTCAAGTAATAACATCAATATCATTATTATTTGAATAACATGTCATTATACAACTGTCAACATAATAGTCATAAGTTAAATGATTACAATTTAAAATGATAAAATGATCATAACAAAGTCAAAAACCATCTAAAACATTAACTAGAGTTATTCTAACACCATTACGACTTAAAAAACAAATCAAAACCATTGTCTAAAAGAACAGACACAACCACTAAGTTTTGTCAAATGTCTAGAGAAATAGGACATCATGCAACATAAAAGAATGGTCACCACACAAGTCCACTTTGCAAGTGAAAATTCCTTTGACTTCAAGTTTAGCATTATTTGCTACATAGATCCACCTTGATTTAGCTGAAACTTGATGAAATTCCACAAACACTTTTCGATCTCGACTCACGTGGTCGGTGGATCCCCAGTTCACAATCGATATAGGGTAAGATTAATGAATAAATAAGTGCTAGAAACATATGTAGCACTAAGAGGTGCATTCAGAAATGCTACCTTATTTTGGATCGGTAAAGTCACGAGCAAAATTCTCCAGCACTTGGCAATTATAGCACTTTATTTTGCTCGTCTCTATTCTTGAAAAACCATTTCACTTCTTAAAATTTGGCTTTAAATGGTGTAGACACGTGATTTTCTTATTGAACTTAAGATTTTACACTATTTTTATACTTGAATATATATTATTATCTTAGTAGGCTTTTTTTGTTTTATTTTTTTTAAAAAAGGATCTGAAAATCACAACAAATTATGTGGTCTGTTTGTATTAAAATTTTAATACATAAGCTTGTGAATTTAATGTATTTGTTAGATGCATTTTTATTTTAATTAATATTCAATTTTTACCTAGTATAAAATAATAGTATATATTATGAAAAAGAAGTGAAAAAGAGTCCTAAACAATTCAAATTACCTCGCCCCTTATCCTAATTACCCTCAAACTCTTATAACTTATTCCTCCTGGAAACTGTCCCCCCAATAATTTTTTCCCCTCACCCATTATTTTGCAGGATTTCCCCATCCCACACATTTTTCTTTCTTTTTTTTAAATTTTTTTAAATTCTATTTCTTTTCTTTTGTCTTTTCTTATCGTAAAAGATCTCACCAGATACCCTTGAAATCTTCAACTACATCTCATTTCCCACTCCCTCACGTTTTCTTAAATTAGCATTAGACTAGCACCCAAAACCGATATAAAAAACACACGTACACAGAGAAAAAAAAATCATACAGAAAACGCAGGCAGAGAAAAAAAAATCAGCGCACCACAGAAGAGAAAAACCAATTGAGCAGAATATCGGGATTGAGATCTTGTTTACAACTGCTAATTTGGGTATCTAAAAGTTAGCTTTGAAGGTTCGTTTCCCTTGTTACTATTTTTCTCTTTATATTTTTTTATCCAAATAAAGTTTGTTTGGTCTTGGTTCATTTAAGATGAATTTGTGGTTGTTATTACTATTACTTCGTCCTTTACATATTAATTCCATGTTAAAATAGTGTATTGAGTTCCCTCTTTATATCTGACTTTGAATTCACTTATTTATTTATTCGTTGTTTAATTTTACTTTTTTCGTGCTTATGATTGTAATTTGTTAATAGAAACAAGAATGATATACATGAGGTTGAAAATATTCTTTAGCGATTTGGAGTAACTAGTTTTTTGACACGTGCGTTGCACATGATTATCAATTCCAAATATATATGTTATAGTAAATAGTATTGCTTATTTAAGCGAATATTTGAATAATAAGCTTAGCAAAAAATAATATTGCAGATTCTTTTGTGAATGTTCAACGTGGATCGTCATTGAATTTTTTTATCATATTCATGTAAACCTATGAAGATGGTCAATGAAATATTTTATTAGTTAAATACAATAATGTATATATTTATTTCAATTTGATAAGGTTCAGTCATGTAATTAGTCTTATCTTACTAATATTTCCTTCTAAACAATATTTGCTTTGTATTTTTCTTGTTATCTAACAAGATGTTCTTTGCATGTGTATTCCACATCAAATTGTTTAGATGTCATATGAACATGCAAAGAGAACAACTACATTTTATATAATGACATATTTTAACATTTGTTGTGAGTTGTTTTTAAAAAAAACAAAACTCGGAACATTTTAAAATAATATATTTTGAAGTTAGAAGATCTTGTTAACTTGATAATACATTTGTGACATATATAATACTTTAATTTAAATACAAATACCTACCCAAATATAAATATATATTTGCATTAATAAAAATATTTATGTCAGAAAATTAACTATTAATTAAATAATAAAAATTAAACTAATACAAACTTCAAGTGGCGTTATTACAAGTCATACGAACTTTTCTTCATCTAAAATACTGAAATATTAAGAAATAGTAAATAAGTAAAACAAAAGGGCAATGTTTATATAGTAATAACTATTTTGAAGCAAACTTCATGAGAGTCTAAATCACATAAGTAGTATTGATAAATAAAGTCATTCTTTTGTCTTGAGCATAAAAAATAAATCGTGACAATTCTCTAAATTTTGGAAAAGATATTCAGAAGCATATATCTACTTCACAAGAGAAATTATTAACAAAAACAAATGAATTTAGACTACATCAGGGTAACTTCATAGATTGGAACATTACATACTAATTATGTATATATTAAGCAAAAAAATAATTATTATATTATCAAGATTTTTTTCCACAAGTACTCGAGGATATGGAATATACACTCTTAGGATAGAATGACTTACTTCACCAAAATAGTGGTACCTCATATTCCGCTAAGCTTTGAACTCACTCAACGACAATAAACCACACAAAAAAATTTAAAGTGCAAGAAGAAGAAGAGTAGAAGATTAAAAAAATTGTGGTTGAAAAATGAGAGGAAGCCCCTCTATTTATAGTCAACAAAGGGTTGTATGAACAAATGTTTTTTGTGTCTTATCTGAAAAGTCATGACCTTTTCGAGAAGTCACAACCCTTTGGAAAAGTCACAACTCTTGCAAAAAGTCACAACTTATTGAAAAGTCACAACTCTTTGGAAAAGTCACAAATCATCGAAAAATCACAACCCTTCGAAAAAAGTCACAACTTATCGAAAAGTCACAACTCATCAAAAAAGTCACAACCTAAGTTAGGGATATTATAGTAATTTAACATTCAAGTTAGGAGTTCATGTTTTTAAGGTAATATAGAATAGAAATAGAATATAGATAGATATAGATTATAATAACAATGTGATATTAAAAAAAAAGAGAATAGGAATGATATGTTTATGGCGAGTAGTAGGTTATTGCTGATTAAGCATTTTTATATTATTCATATTCAACGCGTTATTTTGTGAGATACATGTTAATTTTTATTTTTTTACTGAGAATTTCTAAAGAGTTTCAAAAACTTGTTTTCTAGGAGTAATTAATCTTTAAGAATGTGTATTGGAGCTCACAATAGTTTATTAAAGGAAAATAAATAGGGTGGTGAATATTTAATGAATATAAGTGTTTAATCATATCATGTTTTTGTATTAATTTGTATTTATTTAATAGTATTACAATCAAACTATTTGTGTTACTCATTAATGATTTTTTAATTGGTGAGAATATGTTATAATGTCTGCATTACTTTACAGATCTGTACTTTAATAAATCGTTGGGTTGAACATTATACTTCGATTATAAAGTTGTTACTTAGAGACTAATGCAGTTTTGTTTTGATAGTCATAGGATTATCTCTATCCTAAGTCTGAAAGTTATAGCCTTAAAATTGATTAATACACCCTTGACCAATAATAAGAGATTAAGATAAAATGTGAATTAGCCCAAAAAGTAATAAATAAAATTTCCTCTAAAATCAGACAAGTATATATTTATTTTATTTCTTTTTTTAATACGAGTAATAAATAACAAATGTGTTTCAGTAAACAATGTGGTTCCACCTTTTTGAGACACTTGAAAGATTCAAGGATGCGGTAACGCACCTTGGCCAAATGATCATATTAAATTTTCTTTAATGTACACTTAAATTTGTAGAGAAGAAAATAGATACACTTCTAAGTAATTATACCTCAAAAATCGAGAATGCAGTTATGCATCTGATTTGAGATTAAAAAATTTCAACAATAAAATATGTGAGCAAACTTTAGCACATAACCATATATGCAAAGTATTTTAAAGTAATTATAAGTTAAGAAAAGCGATCGTTCAAGAACTACGGGACTCGAGGGGTACCTAATACCTTCCCCTTGGTCAACAAAATTCCTTACCCGGTCTTTTGTTTACACATAACAAATAAAGAGTCATTTCCTTTTGATTAGGGATTCAAAAAGGTTACTTGGAATAACATAACTCAATTACAAGTGGTGAATCTAAAAGAAATGAAATAGCCCCAAAACAATATTGTCAGTTAAAGTGGAAAAACCCTTTCCGCAATCGAATAAGGGGTGTGACATCTCTGTTGACTAAATAGAATTCGAGCTTTATTATATTGACTTTTACCTATTTTTTTTTTTTGATGTATTGTGTATGATGGCCTTATATGCTACTTGTTGCTCATTTATCGCTTTGATATTATTGAGTTGTATTATAAATTGTCTTCTCTCGTGCATCCCATATGAGTCTCTAAAAAATAGGGTAGAAGGGAATGGAGTTATGTTTGTTGAGATAAAGTTGGAGTGTCTTGACACATATTTAAGGATTTTAGTCACACATGTTAGTTGGGGTTGGACCAATAATGAAATTAGAATATTACTGCTACTGATATGTTGCCCCTCCATGTTCCGAGCTGTCCACTCGGGTAAGTCAGTCTAGATAGTATCTTCATAAGATTTAACCCTAATAGAAATAAAATGCACACATGCTTATCTCTAGTAGGTTCCACTTATTTGCATCATTTGCATTTGACTTAGTGGGGCTCGACGCAGGGTTCGAGTCCGTCTCGGACAGAAGACCCTCTTTTTGACCAACATGAGCATTTTATGTGTTATTTGTAAATATCATTTGGAAGACCTTGATTTTTTATTGGCTTTAGGTTCCCTCTAAAATAAATTCTTTAATATTTATACCTATTTTTTTTCCCTTTCTTATTATTTTTTTCTTCCTTAAATAAAATAAATAAAAAATAAAAACAAAAATAAATAAAATAAACTATATATATAAAAAAAATTTAAAATTGAATTTAAAAAAATTTCGACACGTGCATTGTATGTGATTATCAATTCAGAAATTTAAGCGAAGATTTGAATTATATGCTTTGCACAAAATAATATTGCAGATTCTTTTGTGAATGTTCAATGTGGATCATCATCATCATATATATATATATATATATATATCTTATTCACACGAACCTATGAAGATGGTCAATGAAAAATTTTATTAGTTAAATTCAATAATGTATATATTTATTTCAATTTGATGAGGTTCAATCATGTAATTAGTCATATCTCACTAATATTACCTTATATACGATATTTGTTGTGTATTTTTCTTGTCATCTAACCATATGTGCTTTGCATGTATATTCCACTTAATCTATTTAGATTTCATATGAGCATGTGGAGAACAACTACATTTAAATTTTTAGAACTATTTTTGTATATTAATTTTAATTTTATAAGTTATAAAATAATAAATGATTTTCTTTTTGTTGACTCTCATATTTGTCTTCTCGATTGACTGTACACATAAATAAGTGTAACGACCGGGTTCCGTTGTTATAGAAAAGCCAACGAAGAAAAATTTTTGGGTCGGAAAACTCTTTCGTAATAACTTGAAATTTCCCAACCTAATCCATATTTGGATGAAATCGGAGTCATTAAGGTGTAGGGAAATCTGGTAACAATCGGGTGACTTATTTATGATTTTGATTACATGAGCAGTTAGATAAGTCGTTAAGGAATCCGTACGACTTTACGGAATTGAATTCGGGTGAGTAGACTCCCTAAATCGATCTTAGCGTGGACGGTATTTTCTGAGCATCATTGGTTAAAGGTGTGTTGTGAAATGGGGGTCTTGGAATTATTAAAATAGCTCACTGTTTCGTGCAAGCTGCTTTGGCGGTGGTTTTGGTCGCTCTGGCGGTACCAATGAAGCGGGGTGAGGTCTTGGTATACTTTCTTTTCCTTTTATGATGCTGAGTAAAACCCCAACTCTAGGGGAATGATTATGGGGTTGTGTGTTGATTTAATTTAGTAGGTCTTGTGTCTTTCTCTATTTTATTGATAATCCATGGATTGTGTTTATTTAGCATAAATATAATTTATAGGTTTCAAACATAATTCTAATCCAGATCTTCGATTGATGCTTGTAAGAGATTAATTGAAGTGGATAAATAGCTTGATGTACGTATTTTAGGTTTGATTTCTATAGTTTGCTCGAAAGAGAAATTGTGGTTCAATTCTATTTGCCAAATCTGCTCGGAAGAGAGATTGTAGTAAGGAATTTGGTTTATTTATGATTCACATAGATGATACCGAAATGAGATTATATGATATGATGCTTTGAGATCGAAAGAAAATTAGTGTCATTGAAGATTACCAACATATCCATTATTGTTTTGCATTATTGAGCAAGCACTTGTACCCCTATTTGACATCGATACATATCCCCACACCCCTAGATCGACTCTTACTTGTTTGAATCCCTGATTTTAATTTAATATTGATAGTTGATACCAAAACCCTTTTCATGAATTTGAAGGAATTATCCACCCACTTGTTCTAATTACTACAATGAATTGGTTTGCACTCTTAATTTCCATGTACTATATCACTCCTTGTTGGATTCAACCCCGACTCTCTAGTTGGGTATTTTTATTGCTAATGACCGCTTACTCTTTTAATTATTTTTGAGTGTAGTTTGAGCGTTATCATAAATCTGGAACCCACCTCCGAAACTTGACTATCAAATTTGATATATACAAAACTCGTCATGATCAAAATGTCAAACAACACCTTAGGGGGATGTCAAACATGATAGCTCAACTCAAGAGTGTTAGCTATGTTCTTCAAGATGAGCAACAACTTCAGGCAGTGTTCCGGGCTCTCCAATAATTAGGAACATTTGAAGCTTAATTTGAACCATAATGATAGTATAGAAATCTTTTATGATGTTTGCCGCCATGTTGAATTTGAAGTTGCATGACTTGGTGCTACTAAAGTTGCTTCTAATTCCTTTGTGGCAGAGTCAAGTGGCAAAAAGTCTTCAAGCTTCAAGTGCAATAAGAATTGGAAAAGGAATGGGAAAGACAAAAAGACAAGAGAAGGACCCTCTAAGAAAAAGAAGAAGCCAACTTTCAAGAAGTGAAATAGTTTTTCAAGAATAGAGATAAGAGCAAAATAAAGTGCTATAATTGCCAAGTGCTGGAGAATTTTGCTCGTGACTTTAACGAGCCAAAATAAGGTAGCATTTCTGAATACATCTCTAAGTGCTACATATGTTTCTAGCACTTATTTAGTATTTGAATCTTACCCTATATGGATTGTAAACTCGGGATCCACCGACCACGTGAGTTGAGATCGAGAACCGTTTGTAGAATTTCATTGAGTTTCATCTAAATCAAGGTTGATATATGTAGGAAATAATGCTAAACTAGAAGTCAAAGGGATTGTCACTTGGAAAGTGTACTTGTGTGGTGACCATTGTTTTATGTTGCATGATGTCCTATATGCTCTAGAGATTTGAAGAAACTTAGTGGTTGTGTCTGTTCTTTTAGACAATGGTTTTGATTTGTTTTTTTTTAGTTGTAATGGTGTTAGAATAACTCTAGTTAATATTTTAGATGGTTTTGGACTTTGTTATGATCATTTTATCATTTTAGATTGTAATCCTTCAACTTATGACTATTATGTTGATCGTTGTATGATGACATGTTATTCAAGTAATAATGATATTCATGTTATTACTTGACATGCCAAATTAGGTCATATAGGGAAAGATCGAATGTCTAGATTGACAAAGGAAGGACATTCAGGTTCTTTCACCAAAATTTATATGCATACTTGTAAAAAATTTCTTGTTGGAAAGATTACACGTAAGCCATTTGGGAAGACTAAAAGAGCCGATCAGTTCCCGCTTCAATTGATTCATTTCGATATTTGTGGTCCGATAAACATGAGGGCAAGGTTTGGTGCTACATATTTCATAACATTTAATGACAATTTCACGTGCTTTGGTTCTTTCTATTTGATTTCTCATAAAGTTGAAGAACATGAGTGCTTTAATAGATATACGAGTAAAGTTAAAAATTAATTAGATAATAGCATAAAAGATTTAAGAACCAACAAATGACGTGAGTATTTATCAAAATAATTTGAAGAATTATGTACTGAAAAGGATATTATCAAGAAGTTAACTACTCCTTATACACCTCAACAAAATGGTGTAGCTGAAAGAAGGAATAAAACGTTATTGGACATGACAAGATCAATGATGGCGCAACTAAATTTTTCTATCTCTTTTTGGAGGGCTACATTATTGACTGCAACCTATATATTGAACAAAGTTCCTTCAATATCAGTACTTTCCACTCCTTGTGAACTTTGGACTTGTCGTAAGCGAAACCTACATGATATACGACTTTGGGGTTGTGCTGCATATATTAAGGATCATTTTGGTTAGTTTGGTAAATAAGTCAAAATGAAGGAAATGTATTTTTATAAGATACTCTAAACACTCCAAAGGATATGTGTTCATAAAAGAATTTGAAGATGGACATATTAGTGAAATTGTATCACAAGATGTCCGATTTTTAGAAAATGTTTTTCCCAAAAAGGGTGAAATAGATGAAGGTAAGCCTCTTTATGAAATATTAAATTCAGAAGATTAGATAATATCTTCGGTCATAGTTGATAAATCAATGGATCAAAAGATAATTCTTGATCCAAGTGAGAGTTTTGAATCCCAAAATTCTATAGAGGAATCTGAACTTCAATTACGTAAGAGTACACGAAAAAGGTGTATCAAAATGATCTTATGAGATTACGGATTATGTTTTCTTGGTATCTCCTATATAATTAGATGAACCTAATTTTGTGACTAAGACTTATCGATCCCCAAAAAGGATGAATGGTTAAAAGAGAAGAAAGAAGAATTATAATCCATGAAAACCAATAAAGTCTGGGATCTAGTTGGCCTTTCTCAGAGACGTAGAGCTATTGGGAATAAATGGATTCTCAAAGGTAAACACAAATCAGATGGGTCAATAGAAAGACCAAAAGCATGATTGGTGGCAAAAGGTTTTACTCATGAAGGTGGAATAGTCTATGATGATACTTTTTCACCAGTTGAGAAGTTTACCTACCTTCAATTACTTTTAGCTATTGTTGCACATTTAGATCTTGGATTAGACCAAATGGGTGGGAGGACCACTTTTCTCAATGAAAAATTAAATGAGAAAATTTAGATATAACAACGAGTAGGCTTTATTTTTCAAGACCAAGAAAAGAAAGTTTGTAAATTGAAAAGATCAATTTATGCCCTAAAGCAATCTCCAAGGCAGTGGTACCTGAGATTTCATAACGAGAAGATTTTATTTGATTTAATCATGATCAATGAACACCATTGCATCTATGTGAAAAAGTCCAATGAAAAAATTGTAATTTTTTCTCTTTACGTAGATAATATTTTATAAGTTGGAAATAATTTTGAGTATGTGAAAATTGTCAAGTCATGACTTTCAAAATCATTTGATATGAAAGATATGGTTGAAGCTGATTATATATTGGGTGTTAGGATCCAAAAAGATCGTTCCAAAATAATGTTGAGTTTAACTCAGGAAACATATATAAAGAAGTATTGGAAAATTTCGAATGAATATTTACAAATCCATGGATATTCCGGTAGTAAGGGGTGAAACTTTAAGCCTTGAAACGTGTCCAATGATTGAAAAAGAAAAGGAAGACATGTCCCGAGTTCCATATTCTAGTGTTGCCGAGAGTTTGATGTATGCTATGATGTATACATGCAAGACATTTGTTATGTCGTAGTCTGGTTAGCAGGTACCAATCCAATTCTGAATGAGATCATTGGAAAGTAGTAAAGAGAATATTCTGATACTTGAAAGGAAATGCAGATCATTCACTATGTTAAAGTGGATTTGATTTAATCATAAGAATTTATACAAATGTTGATTGGGCTGGTGACCGGTGTGATATAAAATCAACCGCGGGTCGTACTTTCTTACTTAATGGTGGCGCTATTTCATGGAAAGGTAAGAAACAAACTTGCACAACTCTTTTAACGATGGAATCTGATTCGTTGTTAAAGAGATTCTTTAAGAATTTGAATATTGTAAAGAGTTCTAAGGGTCCCATGATTTTATTTTGTGACAGTCAAGCGACTATCACATAAATGAAGGATCCTACGTATCATAGCATGACCAAACACATTGACATCAAGTTTAACTTTGTGAGAGTCATTGAAGTAAGTGGAGAGGTAAATTTACAATACCTTTCTACTCGTGAAATTATAGTCGATCCTTTTACAAAGGCGATATGTGGAGACCTGTTTGAGAAACAAGTTAAGGGTCTAGGTTTGCGTGGGATATGATAATATTTATGTATTGTGAAACAACTTGCTTGTTGTAATTTTTCATCAATATAAGACTATTGAATTTATATTCATATCTCATACGCATGTGATAATGTTTTAGAAGTAAAGAGTGTCGGACAAGTCCCGAGATTGGCTCTCTCTCACATGAGCAATCGCCTCTTACGCCAGAGAACGTCAAGAGATGATTTTCACTACTATGTTATGATTTGTTTTATAAACTAGACAAGAATCTCTCTAAGTAAATGTGTTTGAGGATCACTAAAGAGAGAAACTGGGGTTAAACATCTAGAGGTGTTTCTACCAAGGTATGTTGGATAATTGAAAGAATGAGACACATGCACCAGTATAAGGTGAGAACATCGTAGCACGTGTTTCATACCACTTGTGTCAAGCATCAAATGGTTAATGAAGGAATGGTTCCCTACTTTTTCATTGTATGTGACCCCGCAAAGTTGAATTAACTTTTCATTGGAAAACCCTTTGACCTTTAATTGTTTCTTCAAGTTTCGATCAGTGTTCCTACTTTAGTATATTACTAATAGCCATGAGTTATTTGTCAATGAAGTGCATGTCTAGGAAAGCAGTTGATTTGGAACATATTGAAGATGATTAAAATGAATAATTTTAGTTATATACATAAGCCGACTATTACACTTGAGTGTAATTTGTGTGTATTTAAAATTAAACATGCACTCGAGTTCACCTCTTTAAGAGGATGAGAGATCGAATAAGTAAATATTGAAGTAGTAAATGATGTATGGAAATTATGAGTAATAGTATTCTCATATAAGTAGTGAATTCTTTTCACATGTGATTGGATTCCTATGTGGGGCTTGTAAAACCTTAAAGTTAAGCTTTTGATGCTCACATGTCACTCAAACTATTTGTTGTATGAATTGTTTGTCTAGTTGATGTTGTATTGGCTTGGGTCTTGTCCACCATGTGCGTAGTGGGAGATACAAGTTATGGGTCGTGGGTCTCCCATGTGGACCGCACCAACCATACTCGATCCAAAAATTTGTGTAAGAAGAGATAAGGACTAATTATCTCTTATTTGAAAAAGAGGGGGAGAGGGGGACACTTATCATGCTGGTAAACTTCCCAACCTACTCATCGATTTTGCTCTATATATCTAACACAAACACTCAACACTCTAGCAACCTCAACCGCCAAAACATATTTAAGAAATGTCTTTGCTATAAGACCAATGAGAAGTTACATACAATAACTGACTTCAGTTGAGCTATAACTCAGTAAACACAATATAAAAGTTCTTTCAACCCATAAAGATATCACACAAAGTAAATGGTTTCCAAGTCTTCATTCTAACCCCTAGCAATAGCACAAAATTGTGCTTTGTTGGTAATATGCTTGCCATAGCTAATATAATAGTTTCGATATTTTTCCACATACACCTTATTCTGCACAAAGCTCATTTAATATTTCCATATTTTTCCACGTACGCCTGCAAACAAAAATTACTTGTTAAATTACAGACAAACAGAATTCACATGGACAAACAGACTTCTTATGCGTCACCTCAATGGTGTTAGTAAGTTTTGGGAGAGACAAATCAAACAGACTTCTTATGCCTCACCTCAATGGTGTTAGTAAGTTTTGGGAGAGACAAATCAAAATACTCTTCGGTTGATTCAGCCGTATTAGGAATCTGATTTGGATGCAAAGAGTTTTCAACTTTATCAACTGTCTTCTTTACTACCTTCTTGTAAGCATCCTTACTTATGAGACCTTCATTCCAAGTTGGCCTTAATAGTTCTTTAACAAATTCCACAAGAGCAGCATGA